>JAJAGP010003263.1:0-46556 GCA_025084515.1 Ancistrus triradiatus
TATATATATAATTTGCCAGCCCACCACTGAGCAGACCCAGGTTTGAGTCCCAGTTGGACATTTTAGCCAGGTCAGGCATGACACAATGACAATTGGCTGAAGAAGGGGGGCCAGACAGGGGGCTTATCTCCTGGTACTACAACCCTGCCTTGCCCTAAGATGGACTGCCACCTAGTCCAGCATGTAGTCCCCCCACCGTCCCGTGAATACCAAGACAGACGTTTTTCTTTCTTAGTATATTTTAACTGATGACTTTGTGGGGCCACCTGACATTTTCTGAATGCTGATAAAGTGTACTAGAAATAAGATTTATTAGCCTCAAAACACTAACGTGATTGGATCTAATTTAACATAAACATTTTACGCATTGAGATTTAATTTCTTTATATATATAAAGAAAATAAATCTCAATGAGTAAAAGATTTGATTGTTATTATTGTTATTGTTTAGTTTTGTTATTGTTTTCTATTACTGTTATTGATATTCATGTACTTTCACATAAATTGAAAATAAAAGTAAAGAACACATATGAATGAGTTTTAAAAGTTAATATTGAGATAAGTTGTCCAATTTCATCAGTCTGACATCTTCCTCCATCAGCTCATCAGTGCAGGGGTGCTCTTTCTCCTCCAACATCTGACTGCAGCTGCCACACAAATCTTTCAGCTTGCTTTGTTCAGATGGTAACTCACAGGTTCTGCAAGAAACCATGTTCCTTTGATTTGTCCTTAACGTGTTAACAAACCTGATAAAGCAGCTTCGATTGATGTTGGAGACTGGTTGAATGGTTGAATGTTCAACATTAAAGCAGATTCATCTTTATTCCAACCTTAGTCCTGATCTTTGTGATGCTCTTAATCAGGGGCCATATTCATAAAGATTCTTAGTGCTAAGAGTAGCTCCTAGTGACCACATTCTAAGAAACATCTTAGAATTGTGGGTGTTTCCCTCTCAAAGTTAGGAGTAGATCCTAGTAAAGATAAAAGTTATTCATAAAGTATCTTAATCCCTAAAAGAGCTGCTAAGATGAAAAGCTATTAGAAGTATGGAGGAGGACTTTTATGGGGGACAAAAAGGAGGCAGAAGACAATGAGATAATCAAATGCTACCGATTAAATCAAGCAGGAATAATGTTTGTGGTTGATCTCATTAGAGATGTGCTCACATCTCCTACCCAGCGCAACAATGGTATAACACCCGAAATGACCTTTACATACGAACCAACCCCACCAGTTAAATAGATTAGACATGGTAGTGCCATACCTGAAAAGAGCAGAGCCACATTTCCTCCAGTTCATAGGCTATCCAATAGATTAATTAGGCTACAAAAATGAGTAAGCTAAGTTAGAAGCTCTTTAAGAGTATTCTTCCAACCTTTATGAATACGGCCCCAGATGTTCTGCTGACATAAAGATTTAAATCAGGATTAATTAGTTAGTCACCACTCAAAAGATGATGTTAGATTCAAAATGTTTTTCTCTCTGAGTGAGAAGTTTGACGTTTCTCGGTCACTTCTTGTTCTTCAGATTGATTTGTGTGGCAACACAACATCAGGACTGTATCTACAAAAGGTACAAGGAGTGCAGGCAGGTATGGGATAGACCTGATGGGGTAGACAGCTGGTATTCTCACTGGAAAACCTCTCTTACACTCATCCATTGTTGCACGATCATTACCTCTGACAATCACAATATTGGATTTGCCTTGCTTCTAGGGATAATATAATTGCACAGAGTGAAAAACTAATGTCCATGACATAACCAACAGTAACCACAGCTCACCAGAGGTGGGATACGAGCCAATGTATTTCAGCAGTAGAGCACTGGGACGCATAGATGAGTCACTCTGGTTCGTATCCATTTTGTAATGACTAAGAAGTGTGAGGTGCCCTTGATATCTATCTGATTTTCATATTTCTGTAATTCCCCAGAGTCTTGTTTCAGGGCTGGGTCTGTGTTTATCATATAATGGAGACCAGAGGTGCCTCCACATTACAATGCCAAAAGCTGTAGCTACTGGATAAACTGTGTCTCACAGAAAACCTATACTATTACCCCTTACCGTCCCAGGCAGTTAAATAAATACATTGTTGTTCATTTATGGCTGTTGCACATTTTCATATTTTCAGAGACACACTGAAAATATAATGGCAGCAGTGCTGTGTTCAAAGGAATGGCTAGCTCTTTTTCTCAATTGTAAGTCAATCAATCTGCTCTGGATGTGGTGGCTCAGTGGTTAAAATTGAGACTTCATTGATTGGAAGGTTAAATGATCAAATCACAGCACTGTCAAGCTGCCACTATTAGCTATTAGACTCTCAGTTCCCAAGTTCTCCAGGGACCCTGGAGTTTGACTCGACTTTCCTTCCAATATAGGTGGAGAAAATAATGGCTTTTTTGCCTTATACAAGTAATAGTAAAACTACAAAAGATGTGAAGGCAGAAGCCTTGGAGAATTTTGATGGGCCATAAGAAGAAAATAAGTGAAACATGTTGTGTTTTTTTTTAGTTACTGAATTTTTCACAGACGTTTTTTTTTAAATCCTGCTTTTGGTATCGTCACAGTTTCTCCATTTTGCTTATATAAAATGTCAATGCTGAAGAAATTCTTACATGTTTGTCATCATAATCTTCTGTTGCATAATTGGGACCACTAAATTAGTCCTTTAAATGTTTGGTAAAGCTCAAATTCAACTTTTCACTAGCGATTTCAAATGTTTGGCTCCCACTGTACATGTGGCTTTATCATGGCAGCAAACCCTGGAGGACATTATGAGCACCTGACCCTTCCTGGCCATTATGGCTGGCTGCCTGACAGGGCAAGAGAAAGACACCCACATTGTTAATTCCAAAGGCAACCCTACCTTGTCTGCCAGAGGCAGGATATGATCTAGATTGGATATGAGCCAGCAGTGGAGTACTGGTTCATAATGATGAGTAGCCTTCTTGGTTTGTAATTCACTTCTGGTGAGTTGAGATTTGAGTTGCTTTTGTCACATCATTACCCGGGTCAGACATCTGTTATGACCAGGTAGGGTCTGCTTCTGTGTGTTTTGAGTGATGCAGACATTTCTGATAATGTGTAATTATTTATACTACAAAGTAGCTTATTGTAAAGTAGCTTATTGTATAAATATGCCTAAAATGTAGGTACCCAAAGGAATTCAGGTAAGGTTCTTAACTTTGACGATTTTCAGAATTTGTTGGGTATCTTTGGAGATGATTTGCATAATCTGCTATGTGTCCGTGCAAATTTTTTGTATGTTTACCATTATGTTTTCAATCTATTCTCAGTAGCTCACATCCTATGTGAGTTATTCTGCTACTCTTACAGCCTCACTGCTGTTATGCTAATCCTGTGTGTTTGTTTCTCAAATGAAATTAAAGTCAGTCTCAGCACAACTAGAGATGCTTCACCTGTGCCACCTGCTCACAACTCAGTCATTATTCTCTTTTCTCCATTACTCTGAGGCAGCAACTAAAGTCAAATCAATCATCCTTCTCTATTTGCTTTCATTATGCTTATAAGAAGTATTGGTTTAGCTGCAGTGATGTAAGCTGGGTATTAGGGATTAATGGACTTGTCTAAATGAATTGACATAGTGACATAAAGACCATCCCCAAGATCATGAACTTTAAATGAACACAGACAAATTCCACTAGTTAAACACTGATTATCTGGTTGTCATAACAGGATCTATTTGAATTGCTGCTCTTTCAGTGTTATTGGACAGCTGAACATGCTTGGAGTCTTAAATTCTGTATACACCATCAGGACTCAAACACACTTTTACTCAGTGATCAAAAAATGTCCATAAATCTTCTTGTAGTGTTTGATTTCTTATTGTACTTATTGAGTGTTATAGTTTTCCTTGTTATTGCTACATTCAGTTTAATGCTTTATATCATTGCCAGTTGTAATTTGAAATGTACAGTATTCAATGTTTGTGTTTCTCTGTGTTGTATCAGTAGTATATATCAATATATCAATATATCTGCATATACACATATCAATATATCGTGTGTGTGTGTGTGTGTGTGTGTGTGTTGTTTGTGTGTGTGTGTAGATAAAGGATATATTTGTTATAAAATACTGATACAAAACAGAGAACACACAAACATTGAATGCTGTACATTTCAAATTGTAAATTCAGATTATATATATGATATATATATATATAGATATAGATCTATATATATATATATGTACCGTCTATATTGAATTTACATATATAGAAATGTACATATCCAATGTTTGTGTTTCTCTGTGTTGTATCCGTAGTATATATTATATATATATATATATATATATATATATATATATATATATATATATATATATATATATATATATATATATACGTACATATATGTGTAGTGTTAGTGTTTTTTTTAGCATTGGTATATTTCTTTCTTTTATTTTGACATTGTTTTAAATTTTGGCAGCGCTGTAGTTAGTGCTGTTGCCTTGTAGCTCCAGAGATCCCCAGTTTGATTCCCATCTTTTACACAGTTTGCATGGTTTGCATGAAGTTTGCATGTTCTCCTTATGTGTGTGTGGGCTTCTTCTGGGTACCCTGGTTTCCTCCCACATTCTTAAGACATGTGTTAGGTCAACTGGCCTCTCTAAATGTTAACTATGTTTGTGTGTGCATGTTTAATTTGAAATGAAAATAATAATTAAAAAACAGAAGTAAAACAGAAATTATGTAACGGCATTTCTTGATTTTTAGATTTTAAAGTCAATGTTATTCAGTTATTTATTTTAAACAACAATGTAATTTACAATAAGCCTTTATTATTATATAGCCAAGATTGCTATACAACCATCATCAATTAAATCAAACACATAAAATCCTACTTCAGAAAACATTTATGTTTTATCCCTGAACAGTGGGACACTAGTCCATCTCAGGGGCAGCAAGGAATTATCCGCAACTGCCCTCTGCTTGCAAGTGATGCCCGACTGGGCTAGAAGGCATAGCTGGGATTTTAACTCAGGTCCCTTTCATGATATGCTAATATATTTGACCTCGGCACCACTCTACAAAACACAGATGGAAATATAACATTTACATTTACAGCATTTAGCAGACGCCCTTATCCAGAGCGACTTACAATTGGTACAATCTTACAATCCAAGCAATTGTGGGTTAAGGGCCTTGCTCAAGGACCCAACAGTGGCAGCTTGGCAGAGGTGGGATTTGAACCCTGGACCTTCTGGTCCATAGTCCAGTTCCTTACCCGCTAGGCTACCACAGTCCCAACAATACTGATATTGCATACTAACAATGTTCCGGAAGAAAAAACGGGCAAGAACGATGTCAGTTTTCATTGGGGTGTGTAATTAAAAATAAAAAAAAATTCTCTACACCAGATACGAGCAGGTTTTAGTTGGATTGTGTACTTGAGCTATTGTTTACTTGTACTAATATGAGGTTCTGTCTCCTAGGATTACAAAGCACTTTTGTAAGTCGCTCTGGATAAGGGCGTCTGCTAAATGCTGTAAATGTAAATGTATGTAATTTTCTTTTCCTATTCCGTTGCACCCCCCTTGAACTACAGCGACGGATTTGGAGTTCATTGAATTTCTCGGTCACACTGAAGCAGGAACTGGCAAAGCTATCCCACATCGTCCCACCAGGTGGTGCGTTCGAGTGCTTGCTATGATAGTAATACACCTCAGCGCGGTGGCACTGCGCTACAGCAACCCGTGGCTTCTTGCAAACTTTCATAGGTGGAACAATTGAATTTGTTATGATAGTGTAAATACGCGTTTAATCCTTTCACTACATTGCATTTTTAGGATCATGTACGGTACATATTTTGGACAAGTAAATGAACTGTGCACAGGCTTAACACAAAAACGAGAAATGTAATAAGTTCATGTCTTATTTGACAGGGGATTATGTTTGTTTACTCTGTTGATCTAAAAGTAACAGTGGAATAAAATTACCACGTCGTGGAACTGTTCAACACAAATGTGTACAGTCTCCCTGGTCAAGGATAAATGTGCATGCCTAGTTTTCACTGGAGGGTGTGCTGCGTTTGTGTGTTAGTATGAAGGGGAAAGGGAGGGGTACTACAGGACGAATACAGTGGGTCCATCTGTTTGTGCAGGAAACAGATTGCATCCTGAAGTGTGTCATGCACCCTCCATTCAGCTCCCTGTAGTGTGGGGGTGCACAGTAAAAACGATTTTAAAGGAGCGATGAATAGATGTTTCCAGTAAAGGCGTCTACACAAATGTGCACAAAATGCGATAGAACATGTAGACTGGAAGGTTTATGACAGAATGTAGTAGAATGTAGTACACAGTCACTGGATTAAACATAGAGACTATATCTAATATCAGGTTTTCTCTAGGCACAAGGGCACAGTGGTTAGAGCTTCAGCTTCACAGATCACAGGTTCAATTCCCTGCTTCAGCTGTGTCAAGTCTGTCTGTGTTTCATCTGGGTAATCCAGTTTCATTTTATGTTCCAAGACATTTGTGGTCAATTGGTCTAAAGTGTCCCTGCTGCAGGTTAGGCCCGGCTCCCTGTGCCCCTGAATTGGCACACACACACACACACACACACACACATATATATATATATATGTTTCTCGTTGTTTGCTCGGTACTCTGCGCACTTACTTAAACTTGTATAAGTTGTTGAGTCAAGCCGTGGGACTCATTTCAGCCACAACTTGATTCATGATTCACGAGTCACGATACAGTACACAGTGATTCAGGTTGACAACCCAGGAAAAAATGTACTGTGAAGTTTGACAGTAGAACCATGAAGTGGCCAAATTACCACGAAAATTCATAGTACAACTGTGAAATAATTCATGTCAGTTCATAGTCCACCAAGTTTATAGTCGTACTATGAAAGTTCACAGTAGAGCCATGAAGTGGCCAAATTACCATCAAAAATTAACAGTAGAACTGTGAACTTCATGGTCAAACTGGGAAAGTTCACATTAAAACTGTCAAGCAATTCACAGTTTTACTATGAAAATTCACAGTACATTTTTTCCTGGGAATAGCTCTCAGAGAAGATTTCCGCTATTTTTATAGTGTTTTTCTGTATTTTTACATCTACAGTACTGTATTCTTAGTGCAAATAAGTCTCCATGGGCCCAAAAATATTAGTTTATAAGAGCCAGCTGAAAGAAAAACAGGGATTGAATGCTCCAGAACACAGGCTGCAGTTGGCTTAGCAGCTATGCTAGCGCATGAGTTCATCAATAGAGTAATTGTTGTACTTACTTTTCACTTTCAATCAATGACTCACTAAATAACATGAGATTGTTCAACACTTTATTATAAAATAAGACTTGTGTTAATGATTTTGGCCAACTGTAGGTTCATGTAAGTGATTTAAACATTAACTTACTTATCATCACTTATCATACTCATCAATTATTGTACTTATAGTGTCCTTTCCATATCTCCATTATTATATAATCTAGATCGCTCTACCCTCGTTAAACTCATGACACATTCGATTTATCGGAACATATATCCTTCATAAATCAAAGAGCACCTGTACAATGCAACTCCATTAATGCATATTATGCCTTACACAGTGTGACTTTTCTGGGGATCTGGAACGGATGAATTCAATATACAATATTCCTTATGGGAAAAATGTGCTCGGTTCTCGACAAGCCTCGACAAGGTACCACTGTATAAGACATTACTTAATGCAACTCATATACAATAAATTGGATTTATATATACATACATAAATACAATATATATGTGTATATATAAGTCTTCACCAGGTTTGCACACACTGTAGCTGGTATTTTGGACCATTCCTCCATGCAGATCTCCTCTAGAGCAGTGATGTTTTGGGGCTGTGGCTGGACAACATGGACTTTCAACTCCCTCCACAAATCTTCTATGGGGTTGAGGTCTGGAGACTGGCTAGGCCACTCCAGGACCTTGAAATGCTTTTTAAGGAGCCACTCCTTCGTTGCCTGAGCAGTGTGTTTATTATCATTGTCATGCTGGAAGACCCAGTCACGTTCCATCTTCAATGCTCTCACTGATGGAAGGAGGTTTTGGCTTATGATACGTGGCCCCATTCATTCTTCCCTTAACACGGATCAGTCGTCCTGTCCCCTTGCAGAAAAACAGCCCCAAAGCATGATGTTTCCACCCCCATGCTTCACAGTAGGTATGGTGTTCTTGGGATGCAACTCAGCATTCTTCTTCCTCCAGTTGAGTTTTTACCAAAAGGTTCTATTTTGGTTTCACCTGACCACATGATATTCTCCCAATCCTCTTCTGTATAGACAGGTGTCTTTTATACAGATAACGAGGTCAAACAGGTGCCATTAATACAGGTAACGAGTGGAGGACAGAAGAGCTTCTTAAAGAAGAAGTTACAGGTCTGTGAGAGCCAGAACTCTTGCTTGTTTGTGGGTGACCAAATACTTATTTTTCACCATGATTTACAACTAAATTCTTTAAAAATCCTACAATGTGATTTCCTGGATTTTTTCTCATTTTGTTTCTCATAGTTGAAGTGTACCTATGATGAAAATGACAGACCTCTTTCCTCTTTCTAAGTAGGAGAACTTGTATAATCAATGGCTGACTAAATACTTTTTTTGCCCCACTGTATGTACTACTGTATGGGTAGAACACTATTCGTATGATCTTCATACATATCATTGTATCTGGGATGGCACTGTGACAGGTTGGCACTGTCACCTCACAGCTCCAAGAGACCTAGCTGTTCGAGTCCCGGGCTGGTCACCCGGCCTGTAGGAAGTTTGCATGTTCTCCTGGTGTCTGTGTGGGCTTCCTCCTGGTACTCTGGCTTTCCACATTCCAATATATAGGTTAATGGGTGTCTCTAAAAAAGTGTACACCCTGAACAGGTTTGGCTCCCACCTTGTACCCTATGCAGCCTGTTAGCCCGTCTTTCTCATGACCCATATATATCATAACTGGATTAAGTGGGTATGGAACAGGAGTGACTATCACTGTATCTGCACCAAATGGATATTACACCACCATTGAATCTGCAGCATATGTTGTTAGTCTTAGAAATTCGAAATCTGGGGAAATTTGAAATTTTGCCATGAAAGCCATGAAACGTTTGCTTGGTAACAGAATTCAAGAATAGACCGGCGTCTCTATGAGCCAATAACAGTACAGTCCCTCGGAGGCGGAATTCTCAGACATACACCCTGATTGTATGTCCAAATCGCACTCTGTTTACTATATAGTGCACTTTTTATGGAATCATTTGGTTTACTATTTTATTTCTGAAAGCCTACCTAGCAAATTTATCTTACTTGTTAAATATCAGAACGCAATTCAGTTAATTAATGCCCAAATTGTATAGACTGTGGGATGCAGAGCATCAACAATACCCATTGTGGTTTGTAGGGAGTAGGGAATAAGGAACGTTTTTGGAGAACTCCCTTTGGAAAACTGCGTTTCACGGAGGTTCCACCTTCTGTGTTAGAATTGGCTAGTAGTGTACCGCTTTCTGCGCTTGGATTGGCTAGTGCAATCAGGAATGCGAACTACTTATCCAATCATGATACAGAGGGCAGGATTTTTCAGTGGGGTAAAATAACGTAAGCGTCCCATAAAGGCAACGATGAACGTTAATACAGCAGCGGACTGTTAATGCATTTGGTCAAACATCTAAACGTTTTGCTGACTGGATGTTGTATTTTGTGTACAGAAACAAGACAAATACCTTAAAAACCACTCTTTTACAGGTAAGGCAAGTGTTATTTATTTACAGCATTTTTGCTTGTTTGGTTTGTATCTGGAATGCTAGCGTTTGCTACAGGTAAACCTAATGGCCGTGTTCCAAATATACTCCATATGGTCTAGCTTATGTGCACTATATAGTGGAGACGTTTGGGCTTTTATACCCTACGCAGTGCACTTTACGTCCATGATGGTGTGGGTTGAGATTCTACCCGTTAATCTGTAACGTTGCAGCTGGAATCCTGGATACATGGATCCAAATGCACAATAAAATATAAAACTTGCAGCTGTTCTACAAAAAAATACGTTTATTTGTAGCGACCAGGTAGAGATTTCAGCGGTTCAAACGAAGTAAGAACGAAATCACATGTGGTTTACTAGGGCTGCAGTGAAGACCACCCTTGTCGAGTCCAGGCAAGTCCAAGACCCAGATAAGCGAGACCGAGTGAAGACCCGAGTCTGTCTGAACTGCTATTTAACCGGTCCCTTCTAAATGTTTAACGGAAGGATACCTGCATGCATTATTGTACGCGTGGTTTGCTTTAACAAATTCACATTACCCAGTATTAAACAGTATACTAGTGGATGAGTGGCTAGCATGCAATAAACTTGAAATACAAGTCCGTCGAACCCCATTTTCTGAACGTACCTTGTTGCTGGCAATGGATTGGATAATGACTTTTCGGATAACAGGAGCTCTGTATCCATTATCCGCTATGATAAAATCCCTACCTTGTTGTACCTCATCTTTAAAGAAAGGAACGGTTTTAGTCGTGTAACATACACTCACCGGTAGCTTTATTAGGTATGCCTTGCTGGTAGTGGGGTTTGAGTTCAGAGTTGCCTTAATTCTTTGTGGCGTAGATTCAATGAGATACTGGAAACATTCCTCAGAGACCAGGCAACATTTTTCCAATCTTCTGTTGTTCCAATTTTGGTGTGGCCGTGTGAATTGTCTTCAGTTGCCTGGTCTTACCTGACTATAGTGGCACCCGATGTGATGTGGTTAGCTTGTATTTCTGTCAGCTCGAACCAGTCTGCCCATTCTCCTCTGAACTCTGGCATCAACATGGCATTTTCAAAGAGAACATCTCTTGAATATCTTCTCTTCCCCTCTAAATCCTACATTGTACATTACATTTACAGCATTTAGCAGACGCCCTTATCCAGAGCGACTTACAATTGATACAATCTTACAATCCAAGCAATTGTGGGTTAAGGGTCTTGCTTCAGGACCCAACAGTGGTAGCTTGGCAGAGGTGGGATTTGAACCCTGGACCTTCTGATCCGTAGTCCAGTACCTTAACCGCTAGGCTACCCTAGAGATGGCTGTGTGTGAAAATCCCAGTAGGTCAGCAGTTTCTGAAATACTCAGACCAGTCTGTCTAGCAGCATCATTCATGCCACCTTTAAAGTTTGAACTTCAGCAGGTCATCTTGACCATGTCTACATGCCTAAATGCAGTGAGTTGGCTAATTAGGTATTCGTGTTAATGAGCAGTTGAACAGGTGTACAAAATTGGAATCAGCTGGTCATATATTAAAAAAATTGCCCAAGTAAATTGCAGTCGGAGCATCTGTAGTAGATGGGTTAGCCCTGACAATGTGTCTGCCATTTGTGTAAATGTATTCCATGCCTCTTGGTGTGTTAATCAAGGTAAAAATATCTGTACTTCACTTGTAAAATTCAAATGGTTATCTGAAGTTCCCATTTCCACAATATGTGCAGTTGTCTGAATTGCTGGCATTATGTGCAATTTTCCACCATTTAAAAAAAAAAAAAAAAAGCAAGGATAGTTTCAGTAGCAAATGTTGTAGAAGTTTCAGGTTCTTTTAGTTTTTTTGAAAGTTGTGATTTGTGAGCAGACCTTAGTTACTAAAGGTTCATATGTAAACATGTTCTTATGTTACCAATGATGTTATTATTTTGATATACCATTGAGATCAGCCTGTATTGTTACTTATCTTGGCCATTGTTTTGGACATTTACCAAATCAAACTACTTGCCGTAAGGTAGTGTTTTGGACAATATACTTTATTTAAAAGCTGAATGTCAAATATCTGTGTTAATATGGTCAAGTCCTAAGATTATACATACGAAGAAAAAGGTTGCTTTTGTCTTTTGATGTGTAGTGCTATTCTGAGATGGTTTTACTCAGTTTTCATCCTTGTTGAAGGATTATTTTTCAGACTTTAAGTCCTTTCTCATGTGGCACGGTGGCTCGGTGCGAAGCACTGTTGCCTCACAGTGAGAAGGTCCTGGGTTCAATCCCTGGGTGGAGCAATCTGGGTCCTTTGTGTGGAGTTTGCATGTCCTCTCTGTGTCCGTGTTTGATTGAATGTTGTCACTTAATGATGACATTTTTCTTGACTTGTTATGAAATGCGTTTTAGGTCATTAGTTCCCAACCCTTTTTCCTTGGTGCCCCTCCCATGAGTATCTAAGAAAAGCTGCGCCTCCCCAGCCTTCACACAAAGACAGTGTCACCTCATTTCCGAGATTCCTGACCCTGGGCTCCGCCTGTATGGAGTTTTCATGTCCTCCCAGTGTTTGTGTGAGTTTCCTCCGAGTACTCTAGTTTCCTCCCACATTCCAAAAACATGCGTATTAGGTTAATTGGTGGTTCTAAAGTGCCTTTAGAGTGTGTGAGTGTGTGAGAGCCCTACTATGGATTGTCGCCCTGTCTAGGGTTGTTCCTACTTGCGCCCTGTACAGCCAGCTAGTCACTGGCATTCCCACAACCCTGACTAGGATCAAGCAGATAAGACGATGATTGAATGACAAAGCCTTGCACACCCCTGTGATGTTCCAGGTTGGGAACCATGAGTTTAGGTGACTGATTTCAGCTCTTCTCAATGGCACTTTATTAGGAACTGTTTACTAATACTGGGTTGGCCATCCCTTTGCACTCGATACAGTGTCGATTCTTTGTGGCATGGATCAACAAGAAGTTGGATACATCCCTTTGAAATTCTGCGCCATTTCATAAGACTATATCACAAAATCCCTGCAGATTTTGTGTACACTTTCATGCTGCACATCTCCTGTTCGTCCGCATCCCAAAGGTGGCTCTGAATCCAAGACGAAAATTACTGAAGACCAGTGAACTCCTTGTCACGTTCATGATGTCGGTTTGAGACACCCTCTTTGTGACGTCATCTCTCTCATCAACAGTGCATTTCTGTTCACATAACTGCCACTCACTTGGTGTTTTATCTTCATTTCACCTTGCTGAGTCAACTCTGTTTGAGACGAGTCAGAGACTGCTGTGCAGGTTCCAAAAGAAGTTATGGAAATGCTCAAACCAGCCAATCTGTCATCATCAATGATGCAACAGTCAAAATCGGACTCGAACAGGAAGCTGCTGGCCCGTATTTGCATGATTTTATGCCTCGCACTGCTGTCACACAATTGGCTGATTAGATAATTGCATGAATGTGAACGTTTATTTGTACAATAGGGCTATCAGTTGGCCTTATGTTCATGTCCTGTCCGTTTTACCCACAAAATTCGAATGAATTTCTGTTTTAAAGTTAAAAGTGAGTGAAAACAAAATGGTTTAAAATATGCGAGCAGTGAAAACATCCACAAAAGGTTTGTGTTTTAAATGTCACATGCATTATTATTATTTGGCTATTAGCTATTTGATTGCACAATGAACCCTGACTGGGTATCGATAGTGTGAATTAAATGCATATTTTTTGCTGGATTTGCTCATTTTCTCTTACTGACTTTGAAGCTGAGGATGACTGCCTTTGAAGCCAGGTGTAGAAATGTCTTGGTTGTTCAAGAACCAGAATTCTACTCGTTGGTATGAATAGATCAGCATATGGACATAGCTGAACATTAAGCATGTTCTGGCTAACACAGTATTAGGCAGGTTTATTTGTTTATTTCATTTATTTAATGTTTGCTATCAGCATCATTGTTTTCAGACAACACACAACAAGAACATGCCTCTCCTCTGCTCTATCAGTGTGGGAGAATGGGAGTCTTTTTTGAAGTTATTCGTATGTGCCCACGCAATCATTCCATGGTACAGATTACAGATGATTAGCTATTCAGATTCGAGAGGGGGCACGTGGTGTGCAGGTTGTTTTAGCACAGTTACCCTAAAGCTCCAGCGTCTCCAGTTCAGTCCCATCTTCTGACTTTTTAGTCCTGTCCTTGTCCAGTTTACTCCTGGTACTCCAGTTTCCTCCCATGTTCCAAAGACATGCATGTTAGGATAATTGGTTACTATTAACAGGCCCAGTATGGGTGGGGTTCATCGTCAGGACAGGCGGTTGGAATTTACTCAGTTCACGTCAACATGGAAAGCGGACCCTGCAGCGAACACTAGAAAAGGGTGAGAGTTATTCATATTTGAGGGGTGGCATGGTGGCAGATGTGGACAGCGCAGTCACCTCACAGCTCCAAGATCCCCGGTACAACACCGACCCAGGCTTTGTCTGAGTGTGCATGTCCTCCCCGTATCTGTGTGGGTTTGCTCAGGGGTAAAGATATGCATTATTAGTTACTTGTATAGCGCCTTTCTTAAACCTAAGGATGCTTTGCAATCAACACCATTATATAATCAGTAATCAGCCGTTGATTATATTAAATGAAACTAATAAACAAATACACACATTCAGATTTGAGTTGTATGCATTTGAATACAAGTTTTTCCTTCAAATTTTACTTTTATTTCGACATTCATTGTACAGGTGTTTCTAAGTGCTTAGTGAGTTTATATGTCGTAATGAATGTGAGCTTGCTGCTCTTTACTGTCTAACCAAATTGGATTTCAGTTTGTTGTAAGGATTGATTCCATTTCATCAATTTAGGTTGTCACCTGAGAATGTTGGTTCACATTTACAGTTAGCAAGTGTTTCTTTAATAACATTTCAAAGCTATGTAATTAGCTACTTGTAGTATTTACTCTACAAATATTTTCATTTTCCCTCCCAAACCACAGTAGTGTTTTAACAGAAAGCTTCATGGTTTCTGTCGAGACTGCTGACAGTATGGTTCCGTTACATATGGTCAGGTTTATTTGCGTATCTGCTATTCTTTCTTCAAAAGAAATCAACTGGAATCCTGGAGTGAATGACCTTTTTATATGCTGTGGTGGCAAAGATTGTGTGAAAATACATTTTCATTGTGACAAGTTAATCTAGTTATTTATTCTAGCACATTTGTGAATTATGGATCCATGAACTTATTAAAACAAGACAGCTGCCATCCTGAAATTCCCCTTTGCCTCATGAGGGAAAGTTTATAATTCTGGGAGTGTGCAGTCATTTACCTAGGCAGCTGCTCTCTGAATGAAAATCAGATCATATGACTATTTTCTGAAGTCATAAAATTCTGCGTAGAAGAAGTCTGGGTAGCCATTCCTTAATTAGTTCTTTCAAGTTGTATATAAGTCATTAGTCTGTATTTAAATTGAGAGGCAAGGAAATTGTTGGTGAGTTGTTTGATTAAGACAGACTGAAGTTGCCGGCTTATGCGTTGTTTGTTTCTGAAAAATACCCAAGTCCAAATCAAACCTTCATGAGTCTTGGTCTTTTACAAACTTCAAGCTGTGTCTTAGCTGTCCAAGGGGACAGATTGTAAACGAGCATTAGTAATGAATGAAAATCCCAGTATTTTGACCGTTAGTATTAGTTCAAATGGTGCTTGAAAGTTTGTGAACCCTTTAGAATGTTCTGCATAAATGACCCAAAGCATCAATAGATTTTCTCACACATCCTAAAATAAGATAAAGAGAACCCAGTTAAACAAATGAGAAATGCAATATTATGCAGGGTTGTTCATTTATCGAATAAACTAATGTTCATAAGTCTGAACAACAATGGTGTGCATGGTAATAATGGTAATCCATTACTCACCAAAGGGAACATTACTGGATGTCATAAGGCATGTGGAAAAGCTTGACTGGTGTCTCTAAAGTGCCCATGTCCTGCCGGCTGGGTACCAGCTCTATTGCAACCCTGTCCAGGAAGAAGTGGATATGAAAGGGAATGAATGAATGAATGAAAGTGAAAGTTCTGACCTTAATCCAACAGAAATGTAATTGAAGAAGTTCATGTTAAAAATCACCAACCAAGCTGTTCTGTACAGAGGAATGGACTTAAATTCCTCCAAAATACTTTGCATGGCTGATAAAGAGTTACAGAAATGACAAACAAGGGGGTCTTCCCAGATACAGAAAGCAAAGGTTCACATGCTTTTACCACTCTTGGATATGGAATATTGAGTCATTTCCCTCAATAAATAAATGGGTAAGTATAATATTTTTGTAGAATTTTAGTTGGGTTCCTTTTACCTACTTTTAGGACTTTTGTAAAAATCAGATGTTTATGTCATATTTGGGCAGAAATACAGACAGTTCTAAAGGGTTCACAGACAGGTGTCAGAGTAGCACTGTAGGTGTCGGTGTAGGAGAAAGTGGCACAGTCTCAGTAGGGTTGGATATTTAAAACTGTAGTTGAGTCACCCTTCAGAATACTCGCTGCATAAGAACCAGCTTTATTGCATTGACTTATCTCTCATCAGTAAACCTAATGTTAATAGAAAAAGGGTTGGAGTTTATCTTGTTGCTTGGCCAATAAAATAATTAAATTTGTTACAAGCTAGATAATCACAATGTGATAGTTAGAGTTATGCTATGAACGATCTACTGGTAAATGTACTGACAACTGATTAGCTCCAACAGTGACTGCCTCACCTCAAGCAGAAGGCTGTATCCCAGACCACATACTGTACATGCTAAGTTTTATATCGAAGTAATGAGACCGTTGTGTGTTGCTACATCCGTGACAAGACTAAGTCTTATTTGCACACATGATACCTAGGTCTGCAGACGTGAGTAACGATATTCTGTTATTCTGCATTGAAGCGTAACATGCATATTAGCAGCAGCCAATCAACCCTGAACAGTGTTTGAGCATGTTTGTTTACATATATTACTTTTGGAGTACTATTAAGTGTCCATGTGTGGTATCATTTATTCATGGTCTTGTCCACTTGATCCTGGTCAGGGTCGCAGGTAAGCCGGTGCCTAGCTGGTGACGCATGTTGCTAGACAGGGCGCGAATCCATTGTAGGGCTCACACACTCATTGATAGGGCTGTCACAGTTGTTACATAATCATCTAGTCGTAGTTATTTAAGATAATCGCAGTTAAATGAATTTATTGCAATTATGTAGAACTATAGTAATATTCTACATGTGGTAGATTTCTGCAGAATGTGAGTTGGGCATACTGGGTTGAGGCAACAAAGTTTGAATAAAAGATGCATAAATGCATTCACTGATGTAATGGGGTTAATAAAATTGAAGTTTGACCTTCTAGCTTGGTGCTGTAACATGCTTAGAGGGCAGCGCCGAGCTATGTTGGTGTAGGCTATTTGTTAGCTATGTGGTAACTTCATATGTTTTTGGCATGTATGCTAGCAGAATTCATTTTCTGCTGATATTTTCAATTTGGTCATGCTTTGCATTTTTATATTTGTAGGCATTAGTGAGGTTTTTGGGTGCATCACATGCAGGTTTATCATTTTGACAGTAATCAGTAGTAGCCTGTTAATGGGTGCGAGTCAGCGAGCCTAAACCAAGCATGGCTGCTCATTAACTTCAAGTTTGTACTAACAACTGGTATTCATCTGTTGGCATTTCAATGAACAATCAATAATTGATTACCATATTAATGATTTAATTGCATGTCGCTAAGTGTCATATTGTGACAAGGCCGACCAGCAGCTAATTGTTTTCAAGTTAATTTATTTATATCACTTATAACTGCATTGTTCAGTAAGTGAATGTTGTTTATCGAGTAAATGGTGTCTGCATTAATTACACTATTAGTAAGCATAGCAGCCTTGTTGTGCCAAGAGTGAGGACAAAAACGGACAATTAAAAATTGTTATCTTCAATTATTGTGATTAATATTGTCAGCTTTGTCAGAAGCATTCTTGAGAACTGAAACTATGAATACTGTCATAGCGAGCCAATGATAAGCCAGGTACTTTTTAAATACTTACCATCGTGGGCCAAAATCCATTAACGACAAGCTTATTTTATAACAGTGTTTGAAAATATCTGTAATTTGCTGAGTATGATGGAACGTGAAAATGCACGAAGTGTTGCAACACACTTTGTGGTTCTGGCATCGCTGCTAGTGCTAACTGCACAGGTGTTCTGGAGGATTTCCTTTCGGGTTCCTCTTAAAACTAACCTTTTTTTTGACCTATGTAAGAACGTATTTTGCAGTAAGAAGTATAGTATGGTAGATGTAAAAATAAGAAAACCATGAAAAACAACAGCGGAGATCTGTCACTGATCACGGCTATTTTTGACTCTGAGCACTGTTAGTGAATCGAGTTTCCCGTAACATATCACGCGGTTGGACTCATACAATTTAAGCAAGTGTGCTGAGTACAAACAAAGCAACCAACTGAGACTATTTTTCTCAGTCAAAAAAACGCGTTGAGAACAAATCGACGAGTTCCGAGATCCGAGGTACCACTTTGTGTATATGTATGCATTACACATACCTTTACCCCCACGTACCTTATATAACTCAATTGTGAGACATTTGGTCCTTTTTTTGAGGTCCATATCAAGGAATTTCATTGTATTTTCTCAAATTAGAAATGATTATGTCATGGCATGATTATAAGCCTTACTGGGTAGGGGGGGGATTAGCTTGGAGGGAGGCCTGTTGACCTGTTGGCGCTGGTAAGCAGTGGTAGTTTTCTGTAATTATTCTTCTCCAACTGACAGTCTCTCCAACAACTGCCTCATTAATAGAGGGGGGGAGGGGGCAGGTACTTGAGGCCCAAATCTGCTGATTTGAGGGGCCAGAGTAGGTGATGGGGCAAAGGCCATTTCCGACAAGCATGAAAAATCGTTCCAACACACCACATGCATCTACATAAATTATGGAAAATCCCAACAGAAACGTAAGTGGAGTATCGGAATCCCCTAAACTGCAGTTATACCCAACAAGCCACAGAAACGAATGACAGTAACAAAAGTAATAAATAAAAATAATGGGAGTGTCTCTGAATGGCCTTTATTTACACCCTCCACATTTGTTTTATTCAGTGAGTAATTATATTGGGAAAATGAAGATTTTGTTTCCTGAAAAATTATGGGGTGTAACAGCTTTTGTTTTTGAGCTGCTGATCAAGAAAACCACCTTAGATATTTTCCTGCTGTACCGTTTTGTAGATGTGACTTATTTTTGCGATTCTTTTCCATTACGTTTTAGGTCTAATAATATTGACTGTAATGCAAGCTGTTTGGTCAGTCGGGGCTTGTCTGGACATGCACTCATCATAGGTTTACATGCACTTATCATAGGTTTACATGCACTTAATAATTCAATCATCATTGGATTTCTGCAGTTGAGTATTCAAGTGGTCATGTATTGTATACAGTGTACTCCGACCCAGAATCTGATAGAGCTGGATTTTACCCCAGTAATTAGGTTACTCATACCATATATACCAGTTAGCTAACCAGACATGGTAGCTAATATTCATTCTAATTTTCCAGTGACTGTGACGGAATTGAAGGCAGCGAAACGGCCCTTGAAACACTATCACATAAACTCTGAAAACATATAGCCTTGAGAAATGAAGAATTTGATTATTTACTATTCAGTTTTTTAAGGTTGTCACACATTTCTGTGAAGCTTATGGGCTGGTTGCAAAAGAACTCCCGATTACTACTATCTGGTCATGATAAACATGAGGTCCTATTTATCTGATTACTGAAGTGCATCTACATGGTGCTTGAAAGTTTGTGAACCTTTAGAAATTTGCTTTATAATGACCAAACCGTCATCAGATTTTTACACAAGTCCTAAAAGAAGATAAACAGAACCCAGTTAACAATGAGACAAAAATATTACCTTTTATCTTTCATTTATTGAGGAAAATTATCCAATGTTACATATTAGTGAGTGGAAAAAGTATGTGAACCTCTAGGATTAGCAGCTAAGGTGAAGTTGGAGTCAGGTGTTTTCAATTAATGGGATGATAGTCAGGTGCGAGTGGACACCCTGCTTTATTTAAAGAACAGAGGTTTATCAGTCTGCACATGTTTGTGGAAGTGTATCATGGCACGAACAAAGGAGATTTCTGAGGATGTCAGAGAGTTGTTGATGCTCATCAGGCTGGAAAGGTGGGGTTACATCAGATACTGAATGTAGAGGTTCACATACTTTTGCCACTCACTAATGTGTAATATTGGATCGTTTTCCTCAAAAAATAAATATTTCATATTTAAATAAAGTATAATATTTTTGTCTCATCTGTTTAACTGGGTTCTCTTTATTTTCTTTTAGGACTTGTGTGAAATTCTGATGTTTTATATTTATGCAGGAAAATAAATTCTAAAGGGTTCATAAACTTTCAAGCACCACTGTATACTCATTGATCAGATTACTGACAAAGTCTGATTTTCTCCAGTCATTGGATTATTAAGTGCATGTTAACAAACTCATTGTCTTGGGCAATGTATGCAGTCACTCTGAGCACTTGGCTCAATGCAGTTGGCAGTCCCAGTGACCCAATGGTGAAACCTGGCCAATGTATCTGGCTTCTCTCTACTCAAATTAGGAAATCTATTGCATACCCCAGTCTGCTTTCAGCCAAATGTAATATTTGATGACATTTTGCCAGCACCGAAGCCAGCAGAGACATGGAACTTGGTTGAGCTTGATGAAGACACTACAGTGCTTGGACCAAATGTAGAAAATGTCATTGATGTTAAAGCCTTTGTTTGATTATCCTGTTCTAGGCCAGAATTAAATGACTTCATCAAAGACTTAGATTTGTCAAAATCTAAAGCAGAACTTTGATCAGGACTAAAAGGATGAGGTTTGCTGTCACCGGGTACAAAATCTCAGTCTTTTAGAACCGATAAGAGCTTGACTCCTTTATGCAGGTTGTCAACTTTTGTGATCCACCACTGACTTTGGTGGATTATTCATGACCTTGGCTTGTTGTTGAAATGCATTCAGTACAACAATTACAGCTGGAACATCTGTGGTGATCAAAAATCATTGGAACTGCTACTAGGAATGAAACTTGGATATACAAATTATTGTTGTTTCCTTTGTGAGCAGGGTAGCCATGCTAAAGAGCCATATTACATTAAAAGAACAGGCCTTTTTGTTTAAAAAAGGTATTAAGAAGGCATTTTTGTTGACCCACATGCTCATACAGGTCATCAGTGACGGTGTATTTGAAGATCTGATAGTGGGGCCAGAAAAATGGTCTGGAATGCATTTAAGGGTGTTGTTGAGTATAATTAGATGATACTTCAGCAGTGTACATCCAGCCCAACTTTCTCATAGCTTGAACTGGCGCCGTGTCTTTCACGATGTAACTGGTGACAACATTCATGTCTTTCCATCTGTTGCGTTTCTTGTCGTAAGGCACTTTTTTGCAGCGTAATTCTGCCAAGTGTGTTCTTATTCTGGTACCTTGACTGGTTTAAGCCTGTCATGGAGAGCTGACTCCTAAAGTTTTTCATAATATTCATATTCTACACAGTGGTTAGTTAGCAGATGGTGAAATAAGTTAGTTGTTGGACTGACTTTAACAGTGGCCAGGTTCTGACATGACTTGCAGACTGCCTTTTGAGCTCTTGTGCTTTCGTGTATGCTTGCTTGAGTTGTGCTGCTGGCGCTCTTGGTTTGACTGTTCTTCAGAGTGACATACCTGATGTCAGCTTGCACGTTATTAAAATGACAGTTAAGATATTATCGTAGACGATGCGTATTGCTCACCCCTATCACGTCAGCACTTTTATATGTCAATTGTGTGATCAGTTATCTTTAAGAATTTGAATGTTTGGCTAGACAATTTGGTGACAACACTTCTGTTATAATGGCTGAAGATAACAATCACAATATTGTGATCAGTTGATCTCTTTAAAGGACTACTACAAGATTTCTGTGTTGGTGCAGCGGTTAATGCAGTCGCCTCACAGTTCCAGCATCAGTTCGATCGTGACCTTGGACTTTGCCTATGTGAAGTTTGTGTGTCCATACGGGTTTTCCCTGGGTGTTCCAGTTTCCTCCCACAGTCCAAAGATGTGCGTTAGGTTAATGGATTATGCTAAATTGGTCTGATCTGAGTACATATGACTATTTTCCAAGCAACCTTGTGCTTGTATTAAATAGCCATTTATGCTGAAAGTGACTTTAAATAAACCAAACAAACAATCAAAGCACGATTTATGTAACAGCAAGGCTGCTAAAGGAACTCTGTTATTGGCTCATGGTCTGGATCCAGACTTGATCAGATGATACTTCCTGACGTGTAAACATATGAAAGTACATATTAGTCTTATGACGCTGGGTTATGGGACACCCTGTATTTAAGTGGCAAGCAGTTTGGGACGTGACCTGGTTTAAATTTAATCCAAACTTCTATGCTAAATTATGGTGTTTTGCAATATGCAACAGTTAAGTCAAACTTTACAGCTTTTGAGCTTCAATTTGAAACAGTTTAACAAATTTTGCCCTGGTACCCAATTTGCCCTAGTCAGCTGCTGGTTATTCTGGCAAAGTATTGTTATTCTGAGGAGGATCTAATATCAACGTAAGCAGTTCCAGATAGTCCATATAAAAACCAAGTGATTCTCTCTGTCTCTCTCTAGTGTGGAGTTGATGAGCATGCTGCTATGACGTGGCAGTTGTGTGCTGCTCTTTTCCTGCACACTCCCTCCCTCCCTCCCTGTTTTCTTGCTAGCACAGCTGTCAAAACGGCCCTGTTTTACTAGGACATTCTACATCATTGCTTTGCTGATAATGTCATGTTTTGCTTTTCCCTTTGGTGCCTTGATGCTAAAACCCCTACTTACTGTACTGTACTATTGTATGCTCCTAGTACAGTGTCTAGGGTTTTTCATCAAA
Organism: Ancistrus triradiatus; assembly: GCA_025084515.1. Taxonomy (NCBI): domain Eukaryota; kingdom Metazoa; phylum Chordata; class Actinopteri; order Siluriformes; family Loricariidae; genus Ancistrus; species Ancistrus triradiatus. The sequence goes on from JAJAGP010003263.1 coordinate 22,648, forward strand.
TTAGCAAATGAGCCCCCTTCCGCTCTCGACAAAACTCGATGGGTGTCTAAATGGAAAACATGAAGTTTTCTGTGAGGTATTGCACTCGGTGGATTTCTGTCATGGGTAACTGCATTTATGATGTGGCAGCAGTTATCAGCACAGAGCACCAGGAAAGGTGCTGCCAAACTGCCAAAATGGAAGGGGAAATATTGGAATTTTCCTCAAGGAATTTCCTCCAGACAGTGCCTTTTTAAAAAAATTTTTCTTTCTTTCTTTTTTCCTCTCTCTCTCCTATAGACATACATTAGTAATGGGTGATGACTCAAATTTTCTTTTTAATCCAATTCCAAGTAATACCAAGCCAAAGGTTAAATTCTTTCTGAGGGTTTACACTTGTAGAGTTGAGTCAGTTTGCTGTTGCTCACATTCCTCCTTCTAAGCACTGGTCAGTGATTTTTAAAACACAGCAGGTCTAACATTCAGCCACATAGCCTAAACTATGTGCTTGTGACATTATTGAGAAATCTGCCACATCAGTGTTTATGACTTTAGGGTTTTGCTTTGTTGTTTATTAAAAATTAGTCATGGATTTCTTCCAGAAAATGTATTAATTAACAATATACAAAACGCACTGTGACATTCATTTTTTTAAATTCTCTCTTGTGCTTCATTTTGGGGCTGAAATAACAGAAATAAGTATTAGTAATCTCAATGGTTACTGGAGACTCCAGAGGTGGTGAAGGTAGCACTAGCAGAATGAATTTTACTTTCTGACCAAGCTGCCTATCTGTGCTTGTGCACTACTACTCAGAAACCATCATTTTCCGGCATGAAATGCGGTTCCTGCATTTTGTTCAAATGGTTAATGTAACCTAATATTATATTGGTAACTGGATATCACCTACCTCTCTAACGAACAACAGTCAGGGAACTGTCTGGTGGTTGGAAAGCTCTTTGTTTGCACTAGTGCTTGGCGAGATTACCTGAAAGCAGTAACATGATTAATTGAACACTACCTCAATTATAATTAATAAAGTATTTTTATTATTGTTATTATTTTCCTTCTCCCCTCAAGAGTACAATGACAAGGTTTGTACTGTAAATGAAATTAGTCAGGTGTTTTCAATCAGTAGTAGTGGTAGTATCATGCTGTGGGCCTGTTTTGCTGCATCTGGGCCAGGATGGCTTGCCATCATTGATGGAACAATGAATTCTGAATTATATCAGAGAATTCTAAAGGAAAATGTGAGGACATCTGTCCATGAACTGACTCTCAAGGGAAGGTGGGTCATGCAGCATGAAGAATAAAATTAAAGTTTTGGAATGGCCCAAGTCAAAGTCCTGATGCAATCAAAATGTTGTGGAAGGACCTGAAGTGAGCAGTTAATGTGAGGAAACCCACCAACATCCAAGAGATGAAGCTGTTCTGTATGGAGGAATGGGCTAATTCCTTCAAGCCGGTGTGCAGGACTGATCAACAGTTACAGGAAACGATTAGTTGCAGTTATTGATGCACAGTGAGGTCACACCAGATACTGAAAGCAAAGGTTCATATACCTTTGCCACTTACTAATGTAATATTGGATTTTCCTCAATAAATAATTGACCAAGTATAATATTTTTGTCTCATTTGTTTAACTGGGTTCTCTTTACTTTTAGGACTTTTCTGAACATCTGATGATGTTTTAGGTCCTATTTATGCAGAAATATAGAAAATTCAGAAAGGTTTACAAACTTTCAAGCACCACTATATATGTATTATTGGATTGTATAGTAGAAATATCGTATTATTGGAGATTATTATTATTTTTTTTATCTAATTGTTACTGCAATATTTGCTTCACCGTCCCAGTGCTAAATATAAATACCAGCACTCTTCTCAGTTTTTTGTATACCTCTCTTCTAGCACACATTCTTAAGTGGCCAGTGGCAAAGTGCATTGATTGTACTATTGTACCAAAGTAGGAGGAAATGCCAAGAAACTAAGAGTCTGGCTCTAGAGAACTGCTGTATTGCTAATATAGTCTTACCTATCTGTGTGGCTTTCACTTCTCCATTTGTCATTAATGATGTTCACTGGCTTGGTTTGACGCGAGTTTACTCAAGCAGACAAAGTACAGTAAAGCTGTCCGAATTATGCCGGGCTGCTGCTTTAATTTTAACAGTAATCGACAGGGAAAGGCTTCCTCTAACACTGTCTTTTAATTTAAAAATGTGGTTTAAGTGGCTCATTTTGTTTATTTAGTAACATTTGATATCACTAGCAAGGACTTGTCGATGGCTGTTTTGTTAGCTATCCAAGTGACAAGGGTGTTCACTTGAAGACAATTTTTTTTTTTTTTTTTGGTAGTTGATGTTAAGTAAAGGTGGGGCCTTTAAAGACTATTTACTTAGCTAGTAAGTATCACTGATCCAGCAAACTGGGGTTGGTGGTTTGGGTGGAACGTGTGTGTATGTGTGTGTGTATATATATATATATATATATATGTGTATACCTATGAGACTATTTTATAGTTGACCAAGTAGCACTCAAAACACTGAAAAACTGAAATGTAACACTCCCTCGTCATGCATTAGCAGCGGGTCTCATAAGCAGCCGGGTGAGTGGTTGAGTATTTTAAGCTCTTAAGGCTACAGCTATGAACTGAATTCTGAATGAAAGTTATTAAAAGCACTGTGCTGTTTGTGTGCTTTTGTCCAACTGCTGCATGCTACACAAGTTAAATGTGACCATAGCAGAATTGGTTAGAAGAGATTGATCTGACCATCATTTATGGCTTATCATGCTAAAAATGGCTGATCGATCAGTGCATATCTGACATGTGATTTTGGCTATTGTGGTTAAAGAGGTTAGTTGTGTTTGAGTCCGTCATGGGAACTGTTCTGCTGCATAGCTTGCAAAGTGCGCAGCTCTGATCAGTGTCAGACTTGTCATACCAAGACCATGTCTATGCGACAGAAGTAGCTCTTTTTGTAGGTACGAGCTCCATGTTTTGAGCTTGCTGGTCTCTCTTGTTCGAAATTACTGTTATGCATTGTGTTCACTCTCCTCCAGTGTGTCGCCTTAGCGATGAGTCACCCAAACAACATTTGCGACACAACAAAATGGACGATAAAGCACGATATTAACAATAGATGTGTATGGGACCACCAACACCTTGCCAAGGTCAAGTCACCCTTCCAATCTGGACAACTGAGAAATGAAGATACTGGTCAGGGAAGCTACCAAGAGCTGATTACGACTCTGAAGAACTTACAAGTCTGAGTTTGGTCAGCCTGTGCGTGTGACAACAATCTCACAAACTTTACACAAAGCTGACCTGTATAACAGTGTAGCAAGAAAGCTGTTCCTGAGAAAGTGTCATGCTGAGTGTTATTTGTGGTTTTATGGTCAGATGAAACCAAGATTGAAAATTTTGGACTGAACGCCAAGTGGTATGTTTGGCAAAATCCAAATACATGCACACCACCGAACATATTTACCCTGAAGCGTGGTAGCGGGAACATTATGGGGGTGTTTCTCTTCAGCAGGAACTGGGCAACTGGTCAGGGATGAAGGGAAAATGGATGCTACCAAGTACATCCAAATTTTTGAGGAAAACGTGCACCCCTCTCTGAAGGTTAACCTTGCAGCAGGACAACGACCCCAAACACACTGACCAAGGTGAATGTCATTTCGTAGTCAAGTCCTGACCTAAATCTGACAATTTGACTGGACTCAAATGATTTTGCCAGGTAAAATGGGTATATATTTCCCAATCTAGGTGTGCAAAGCTGCTCGGGACATATCCAAACAGATTGATGGCTGTAATTAAAGCAAAGGGGGCTCTACAAAGTACTAAATCAGGGGGCTTGTAAATTTTAATTTCTTAATTTTAATTTTTCACTTTTGTTTATTTATTTATTTTTTATTAATTGAATGTTGTAAGGCAAAATGTGTTAGTCGGAAAATGGTATGGTTTTTGTTAGTTCTGGTTTCAGGCTATAAGACGTTTTTTCAATGAAGTGGAAATTAAACTGTTTGATCAATTCTGGTTCGTGTTGCAAGACATTGCAATCCATTGAATTACATCAGCAGTAGTGCTCCTCACCACTTCTGTAACTAAATTATGGATTTGATACATCAGGTTGTGATTTATACAGTATATGAGCATGCTCTTTGTATTACATCAGAAGTAGTGCTTCTCACCATGCTCTATATTTGGGTTTTTACATCTTTAAAAAGTCCTGATGAAACTCCTCTTGAAGTTAGACTTGATTTCCTACCCTTTCAGTTCCTCTTTCCATGGGAAATTTAGTTTGCATATCAGTCACTTACTCTCTTGATATTTTTAAAGGCACACACTTTAGTATGCAGATTTGACGTCTGTGTTTATTTACGAATCTCTGTTCTTGCAATATTATGAAAGAATGCTATAATATGGCAGTAAATGAGGACAACTTGTATTTTTTTAAGTAGATCAAATAATACTTTGTCATATCTAATGTATATTACTAGGACTATGCAATGCAGATGTACTTATCCAGAGCTACAAGCGAGAGAAAATAATTAAATCCAAGAAACAAAGCTTGAAATTGAATTTAAAAATTAACGTAATCTGAATAAGTCACGTGACCGGTACAACCGGAGTTTTACAACATGGAATGTAATTTGTCTAGTGATTGCGTAGTAACCATATTGTTACACTACTATTTGTCATAGCCTGTAGGCTTTGTGTCTATGGTATGGGGCACCACTGGTCCAGTGTTTTATTGAGTGTGAGACTTGCACAGACTTTCATGTGAAACTAGAGACAGGCTAATGAACTATTGCCAATTTGACAGCATAAACCATTTCCTTCTGTCCACAAAACTGTCATGTATATCTATACAAGTTGTCTGGCTGACAAATGAGACACAAGTATTACACTTGGTCATTTTTTTATGGAACGTTATCCAGTTTTACATATGTGAGTGGCAAAAGTACGTAGGATACGTAGTAATCTATAGGGTTAGCAGAAAAGTTGAAGGTGAAATTGGAGTCGAGTGTTTTCAGTGAATGGGATGACTGTCACTTGGTGCCCTGTTGTATTTAAAAACAAACAAAGGGATCTATGAAAAGCCTGATTTTCACAACACAATTGTGGAAGCTCACCACGCTGGAAAAGGTTATAAAATTGTCTCCAGCAACCGCAGTAAGACAGATTGTGCTCAAATAGAAGACATTAAAGTGTGCTTTCAGTTTTCCAACCGAAAAAGATCACTATGTGAGCAAGGTGTGCAATACAACCCCAAATCAGGAAAAAAGGGACAGTACTGAAGTAATAGTAATGAAGGAAAAAGAAATAAAAAGTGAGTGTTTGAGGAGCAGAGATGTGCAGAAGATATCCTGATTGTCAACAAATGTGTGAAAACTATTGAAATGTTTAAATAAAATGTTCCTCATTGAAGAATTGGAAGGGCTTTGCATATTTCTCCCTCTACAATGCTTAATATCATTAAACAGTGCAAGGAATCTGTAGGAATTTCAGTGCATAAAGGGCAAGGGCACGAGGCTAAGCTGGAACTCCATGATCTTCAATCCCTCGGATGGGACTCCAATAAGAACCATCATTTATTAATAGCTGATATAACTGCATGGGCAAATTATTACTTTGGCAAACCTTTGTCAAGCACCACAATACGTTCACACATTCCACTTAAAACTTGACGGGTTTAAAATGACAGTACAATTTTTTTGGAGGTGAAAATTTCATTGTGTTTCTAATAATTTAGTAACGGTGACATAAAACCTATCCCGCTTTACTGTCTATTAAGGTGTGTTTTCTTTATTTTGGTCTAAGGCAGTGCCTTAATTCTGATAGTCATCTTAATTCATTTTTATATGAAAATTAGATAAAATATTAAGCAGTTAAGACACTGAATTTGAGTTTTGCTTCTTTTTGTGCCATGAAGAACAGCAAGTGCATGTGCGCCTACAACACCTGCATGCTGTGCTCAGCATCGTTTGACCTAAAACCTTCATAGCAGGTGGAGAGAGAGAGACACACACACACATGGAGGGAGGGAGGGCTCCTTTTAAGTTTTTATTTCATCCTTTGTTTGTCGTCCCCCACCCTCATTTCTTTGTGCACCTTGATACCTCCTGGTGTGCAAGTTGGAACTTCACCAGTGGTGTAGAGCATGCATATCATACAGTTTGGTTGATGGTGTATTGTGTAGTCATACTACTGTTGTCAGCCCGAAGGCATTAGTCTGTCACAAAGCATGGCAGGCAGGTCTTGATAAATCCATCGTACCCTTGTCCTTAAACACACTTGCTTCCTGGGGCCTTTATCTGTGTTTTCTAAATGAGTGGTTATTTTGACTGTAACAAAGGCAGTTTATAGATTATGGAAGGCCTGAATAAGTGCAGCCTCGTGTCATCTGACTTCAAGACTGATTAAAATCTTTTCAGTGTCACCTAGATTTTCAGACCTTGATCCATAAACATTACCGTATGGACTCAGGGTACTATGATACTACCTGGTGGTTTTGATATAATGCCTGTAGGTACTTGAGATAATCTCGAAAGGTGTATAGTCTTGTTTTTTGTTCGTTGGTCTTCTGAGATGCACGTTACACAGTACTAAGCAGCAACTGTCCTATTCAAAATGTTATACCAGATGCTTTTTATTCTTGTTAAATTCTTTCTTGTTCAAATATAAAAAAAAATCACTGTATGAATCCTACTTGCATCGAAAGTCCTGGACTGCATTGCTGGCACTGTAATGGTATTTCTAATTATTAGGTTACATGATGCGTATCAAGGAAATATCTCCAGGCATTGTGGTATGATGATTTTGCTAAACGTTACTCTCCAGTTTTTACACTCGTCTGCTTGGGGTCCCTGTTGTGCTATGATCAGAACTGTGGCTTTCCTAGCTCGCTATTTTTAGGCAACATTTGAATTTGCAGCCACAAATGGAAAGATAAAATGGCTCATAATGCTTTGATCCTTGGTTGAAGGCCTAGGTGGTGTGGTGAGAGGAAATGATAAATGCGGTTGGGACCAGATGTTTCAAATAAATGAAGACATTCAGCATGTTGGTGTTTAATCTCAGATATCCTACTGTGGAAGCAAACAGCTTAACGAAAGAGTATGCCACTGTATCTTACCACTTAACTATTTGGTAAAGATTGTCCAGATTATTTTTATAATACTGTTGTGCTGCAGAGGTTAACACCCTGGACTGTGGACCAGAAGGTCCTTGGGCAAGACCTTTAATTTACAAAACTTGGTTAACACCTTTTCAGAGTTGCATGGGGTTTGAGGTATATCTTTGTGGTAGAGGATTTAGCATGAATGTTTTTGTTTTATTTTTAGGCTACACTTTTCCTCCTATTTCCAATGCAAAGCTAATGCTGCACTTGATTTAGTAATTTAGCACGTGTTTGTGTGTGACTTGTCTTAAGCTACATCATACAGTCAAAGTAATTGTGGGTTAATGGCCTTGCTCTGGGTCTCAACACTTGCAGCTTGGCAGTGCTGGTGCTTGAACAGTGGAAACTCTGGTCCATAGTTCAGTGCATAGATCACCGAAATACCATAATTTCTGTATAAGCTTGTAGGGTTGGGCGGTACAACTGTATTCTGGGGTACCGCGGTATTCAAAAATAGTGACTGTATTGTACATTTCTTCTTCACCCACTGGATTTACCTACTTGAAGCACAGATGGAGCAGTCAAAAGACAGCAGAGTTACACAATGGTAGGTAGATGATTCCATATACATTGGTTTACTTGAAGATTAACACAATGCAAATTTTCGTGTTTATATTCTGTGTGGTGAGGTTATACGATTATGCTGTTGTCTCTTCCATTTTTCCACACAATGTCCTGATTGATTATTATTTGTGGCAACAATATTTCAAAGGCATACATAATGAACACTATCAGTCGGACGTGAGTGGACTGGAGAAGTACCGTATTTTTCGGACCATAAGGCGCACTTAAAATCCTTTAATTTTCTCAAATCGACAGTGCGCCTTTAAATGCGGTGCGTCTAATGTATGAATTAATTCTGGTTGTGCTTTCTGACCTAGAACCGATTGTAGATGGTACACGGCGCCTCATAAATCTGTCAAAATGTTTTAGCACGGTCTTTGGTAGGTTCCGAAGCTTAAGGCAACCGTAGTGCGCAGCATCGCGGAGTAATACGGTATGTGCTTCAGCATTAGGGTACGTGCATTCATTCATTCATTTTCGAAGCGGATTTCAAACTCAACGCTATCAGTCATGCAGTACAACATGGACATAGAGCAGCTGCGAGAGAATTCAACATTAATGAATCAATGGTACGGAAGTGGAGGAAGCAAGAAGACGCCCTGCGCCAGGTAAAGACCAAACTGAGCTTCTGAGGGAACTTAAGTTTTGTTTCATTTCATGCGTCTTTATGTATGAAAATATACCCGTTAGCAGTCGATCGTTGATATTGTGTCTTATAATCCGGTGCGCTTTATAGTCCGAAAAATACGGTAGGCTGTTTGTTCTGAATTCGTTCATTTCCGTGAAATTATTGCATAATGCATTTGAGACTAGGACATTTTATTTTAGAAATGGGGAAGTGGGTTTAATGTAATTGACATTGAAACCATTTATAAAGATTATAAATAGACCATTCTATGACTTTTCTCTATTAACCGTCATATAGATACGTAATGTTAATGTTATACGTAATTTAAAGCTTTAAATGTCTCAGAAATGCTATTGTGAATACGTTTGATTATAACGCCGACTAGGCACCGGCTCTCCCACAACTCTGTAAAGGATACGATTTACCCTGAAAGTATATTATATTGAATAGTATCCCAATAATGCACACCTCAAATCCCCACCCAATAGACACTCATGCATTTGACTGACTGCTTTGGCTGAAATCTAAAATCATACCGCGAGTAGCGTATTGCGTAACTCCTTAACCGTTTATCGCGCTATTATCTGAAGGCGATATGATGGTATGAAAAACATCCATACCGCCTAACCCTGTAAGCTTGTCTTACCTGATTGCATGTATTTGGGGCATATCTGGACCCTTTGCTGAAAGTATATTTTAAGTTTATCATACAGCTTTTTCGTCGTTGGATTTATATAGCTAGTACTAGTAAATGAAAAGCTGTCACATGCTCAGTTCTGAAGCAGTCTCTGGTCTAGTAAGAAGCATTCTGATCCCTCTCCAGTCGTAGAAGGTTTACACTGTGGTTATTTTTGATTTATTAATAAAGCAGCACACACACGTTAGCATGCAGAGGAGGTCTGCTGTAACTCTCAGATCATGTGTAAATGGCTTATCAACAAATGAATCAACACAGTTTCCAGTGCATCTCGTGGTATCTGGGCTGACATCTGTATATTGCTTAACCCTGGCAGCAATGGTGCTTTCCCAGAGTTTTTGAAAAGAAAGTTCACACATTGGTTTCACAGGAAGTTTGTAACTCAAGGTGCGATAGGGTCAGCATACCAATAAAAGTATTGCTAAACATGCTAAACACAGTTCTGATGCACACTGGTGTATAATGTGGGCTGTTGCGGCATACTCACCAAATGGAGAGAGAAATGACCACAGCATTCATCTTATGATGGTGCATAGATTTGTGTACTAGTAAAAGGTATATTAGAAACAAGGGATGCACCAGTATGAAAATTTTTGACCGAAACCGAACAAAATGAAACCCCACAGGTTTCGCTTTTATTTTTTTATTTTTTTATTTTTTGTCTTAGACAAAACATTAAATATCTTGGGTTCATACTTTCTGCAATGAAGTGAAAGTGAATATAAAAACACTTTTTTTTTTTCTTTTTTTTTTTATTATATTTTCCACACCGTCCCAACTTTTTCTGATTCGAGGTTGTAGGCAGTTGAGCAGTAGAGCGGCAATAGAAAGTGTAACCCGTTTCCTACCAAAATCTGGAAATCGTGCACCATCCGTATTGCTTTAGTGTGCTTCATGCTCACACCCATAAGAATCAGTGTGTTTTCTGACACCACTGTGTATCTTAATGAGGCGATCTGGCAGTAATTCTTTTGAATGAGGTCTTATGCAAGGTTTCTCCACATGTGAAAGTTTAAAAAAAAAAAAAAAAAAAAAAAAGGTAAAAGCATTATTTCTTCTATAAAAGTACTTTGTAGTACTTCATAGGGAAAAACCAGTCTTCATAATGTAATCATATGTTAATAACACCCCCTTTGCTAGGGGGTTGTGAAGCCTGTCGTGCAATTCACAGGGCACATGCCAGCATATACCCTGAATGGGGTGCCAGTCAGCTATTGCAGCACCGGGGAGGATTTAGGATTTGATTTGAATGCACAGAACGCTACAGTGTGTTAAAACAGTCTGCATTTTGGCAGCCATGGATTCAGGTGTCACGTTTCTGTTCGAGAGACTGTCAGAGACTTTGTGTCAGCCATTGAAAGATCGTCGTTCTAATGTAAGGTACTTGCCAGTTATTGCTCGTGTGTTGTGCACTCTGTTCCGGGCACAAGAAGATCGTAAGATTAAAGTCCTGTGGTGTAAGTGCTAATGCAGTTTTTAATGTTTTAAAATGTATTGTATGCGGTGTTTTCTTTTAAGCTCATAGTTTTAATGCAGCAGGCTTTTGAAGAAAGACCGTGTGGTCTTTATGAGCTCATTTTACATCGAGACCATTAACGCTTATTGTCCCGAGCGTCTCATGCCTTTTGACGTAAATATCTCAAGCTAATTGTGCTTCTTGCTGAGCGGTTGCCTTAGCAACAGGCAACCCTGGAATCTGCTCTGTGCAGTCGCAGCATGATGCTAAAGGATTGGTGAGCTTCTCGCTTCCTCTGTCTTTCTCTTTCTTTCTTTCTTTCTGCATCACCCTCTTAGAACTCGTCTTTCTTTCACCCACTGTTCTCTTGCCTCATATCTCTGTTCCATTCATTTCAGTCTTTGTTGTTCTGTCTTTGACTGCTGAAGACAGCAAGTGGCGGCGTGCAGCAGCGGGGAGGAAGCTGCTTTCTGTTTGTGTATCAGGTGGAGTCAGGAGTTGTTGTGGTGAGGGTTGCAACATTGTGAATGCAGCTGTAGGCCACGGTTTTTCGGTTTGCAAAAGCACGATCTCTTCCCTTGTGTGTGCCACTTCACAGTAGCTATTAAAAGAGGAGTTTAGCTTGTGGTTTTTTGAAAGGCAACACCGTGTGCGTGAGAACATATAGCAACTCTGCGTTGTAGTGAAGTTGAGTTGAACAGCATGTCGGGCGTTACAAGTGGAGGGGAGATAATGTCTCTAAATGACCTCTGACCCTCGGCTGGAGCCGCTCTCGGGATGCTGAGTTTCTCAGATAAGGTAGGGCACATCCCGTGGCTAGCCTTGAGTATGTATTCCTTCGTTATCTCTTGTGCGCTACGTATACTTTGACTTAGGAAATGTTTCATAATGTACAGTACTGTGCAAAAGTCTTAAGCCACCATTATTTTAGATATGCAATTGTTTCATTAGAATACAACCAGAAAATACAGATCATTTGTATGCTTTTTTTAATTCTGAAGAAAAACAGCTTCTACAGGCTACAGTGGTAAGTATTCAATAAGCAATATTTCAAAAACTTGAACAGGAGTGATCGTTTTTGGAAAGCCAAGAAGCCACTTTTTCAGAAGGGGAACAGGGTGAAAAAGGCTAAGATGTGCTAAAGCTCACAAAGACTGGAATGAAGCTCAGTGGAGTACTATGCAGTGGCGAATCCAATTTTTTCATTTCTTTAGTTTTCTAATCATCGACAGTGTTGTATATGGTCTTTATGCCATTGCTAAAAGAACTAATCTAATGGTGGACTGAGACTTTTGTCCTGTATTTCTTAATTCTTGTTATTATGTTGTTTATTGCGCAAATGATGATGCCGAAGTATGTAAGGAGTACCTAGTGGGACATGTGGGCAAAGTAGTGTAGCGATATTTTGATGTTTTCTGGCTATATGCCATGGATTACGTTATTCTGTTGTCGAGATATTCATTCGAGTGAAGCCACTATGTGAGAACTGTTTATCTATAGAAATGGAAGTATTTAACACAGTAAATTAAACAGCTAGTATAAAAGTAAATGGAACAGCAGCATTCTAAAAGCCCAATTCTGATAAGGCACCATGTCCGTTGTATCGCCACATTTATCGTTTCCCATATCACCCTTTCCTAATTGTGTTCTACGAACAGTGTGCTCAAATGTTACAGATGGGAGTGCAACCTTAATTTTTGGTATACTGCTCTATTTTTAATTTGATTCAGCATCATATTGTCGCTAAACGCATGGTTTCCTGTGTGCCAAAGAAACAGTGCAGTGCTATTCAAAATGGAGGATTTTCACTACACGTGTAATAGGTGCTGTATCACAAAGGCCCATTTGTGTTCTGAGAGCACCGTGTCCGATCTCCGAGGTCCCAGGCTTTTATTTATATTCGTTTTATTGTATCGTAGTGATAGTGATCCAGTAATAGATTTGATTCATTGCATGCTTTTGTTGCTAAACATGGAAGTTGCCTAATATGGTTTCTTATTTGGTAGGATCTTTTCTATCTGCTTGATTTTTCTCCTGTCAGATAGGCCTAACTGTGGCAGCGTTTGTGCAACATTTAGTAGACTTGATATCAGCAAGCTTTTATATTCTTTGACTTTCGTAATCTGTTTCATGCAAAGCTGTGGCTCCACACGGTTACAGCAGAACATACCCTAGTGGGTCAGACCTGATTTGTGAAGTTGATGAATGTTTTGAATCATTTAAGCAAACTTAATCATGGCACCTTATGTTTTAGCCTGCCTTACAGTGTACTGAAATGAACTGTAATGAATTGTGTGCCAATTTACCTACATCATGCAAAGGTTAATATTGATAGGATGTGAGGAATAAACATCAGTCATGAATGTGTATGTACGGGGGAGCAAGTGTCCCAGGCCACTGGGCAAAATGTTTCCATTTTGCTTTTTTTTGTTTGTTTAATAAATTATTGTTCTATTCAGTTCTTATCAGCATAACAATTTGAGGGAATCTGACTGTCATGGACCACAGTCGCCTGACGTAACCCCATTGAGGTTTTTTGGGGGCATTCGACAGAACAACAGGTGTCTCGTATGGGGCAGGATACTTAATCTGTAGAGAAAAGGCGTTGTGGTACTACTCAAACAATTGAGTTTCCGGTACTTAGTTTTTTTTTTCTGTAATTTCATTTTTTGATCATTTAAAGTAAAACCACATTCTGGTCATTACGATTTATTAAAAGTGAGAGAAGATTACAGCTGTCTTATCATCACTATCTTATGTTTGCTTGGATAGTGGCTAAATATGACAAAGATCTAAAGTATGGCTTCTCTAACGTAAATGCCCTAACGTAGTACTTACCTAACCTGACAACACCTATCACATGAAACATCTGATCAACATGGAATTATTCTTGATGAAGTAAATGGCAGTTTGGTGCCAAACATGACTAAAGACAGACTCAAGTGGTTTAAGCAATAACATGTCTGTAGGAGCTAGCTAACATTGTATAGGTAGAAAGTTGGCTACTATGACCTTTGTCAGCATGGAAATCACATTTGAATTCAGCTAGCATTGGAAGTAACATACCTTGTAGTTATGAGTTATTCAGGCACTAAATTATTTGGTATGCTGTCATGGTAACAACCTGGACTGTGAGTTGATTGACTGCTTATGTTCTGAAGTATAAATTGTTCATTAATATTTCGTCCTGTCACGTCTTGTTTACTGTCACAAGTAGGTCTCAAAGTATGATTTTTGTGTCGGTTTTGCACTGGTATTGTATTTTTTTTTAAAAAGGTACCCAACCCTAGTCATGACTGTCTTCTCCACCCTAAAGTAGCTCTGGGAATAAAACTCACGAGTGCAGACAGCAGGCCTTAATGTGTGCTGCCCCATCCACTGAAGATTAATATGGTGGTGAAAGATTTGCAGAGATCGGTCTTTATTAATTCTGAAATGTTAAACCCAGAGTTTCTTTCTGCATGTGGTTTTCCCAGCTTGTCTTAAAGCAGTGTGAGGAGCCGCAGATTAACTTGTAAACGTGCATTTAAAAAATATTTATTCATTGGTTTCAGCTACTTGAGGCACAGTACCATAGCATATTTATTGGATGTGCTGATTATGAATAATACAGAACTACTTTTGATTCACTCTTTATAGGAGGCAGCATTTAACGTTCTCTCTCTCTCTCTCTCTCTCTCTCTCTCTCTCTCTCTCTCTCTCTCTCTCTCTCTCTCTCTCCTCTCTCTCTCTCTCTCTCTCTCTCTCTCTCTCTCTCTCTCTCTCTCTCTCTCTCTCTCTCTCTCTCTCTCTCTCTCTCTCTCTCTCACACACAAGCACTGAATATAACCTCATATACAAAACAGTCACTGAGCACTGAAATATTGTAGAAATAATATTGAAAAGTAATAGTGATACATATAGTAGGGCTGCAGCTATCGATTATTTTACTTATCAAGCATTCTACCACTCATTTCATTGATTAATCGAGTAGTCGGATAAGAAATACTTTTGCTTTATTAAAGTGATAGTAGATGTAGTAAAAAATATGAAGTCTCTTAAAACAACAGCTTTTTTCATTTATCATACGCAAACATTGTCTTTAAATTGTGCACCTCTCCACACAAAGCTGTCCATATGAGGCCTAAATATAGCCATAACTCACGTATAGGTTTTCTAGCAGTCAAACTGACTTGCATTAAACGTTACATTGTGTCTCTTCTTACATTTGTGAATCTTTTCAGGCATAATATATAGTAATTACATAACTCAAACTGTAGCCTTTGTCCACTCTATATATTGGCACATGTTTTCCGCTATAACATATACAATACTTTATATCATTGTAGAGCTGCACTGATCGATCGGCCGGTGACCAGAATCAGACGATTTTCTGCATGAACAGCCGATCAGTCTCGTGTAATCGATTCTGTGCCAGGTACATTTTGCCTACACTTGTGTACTTGTGACACCGATGGCGGCACAAACACAGCCACACGCAAACCAGACAGTGCTTTGACTAATGTTAATTCAGAATTTATTTCATGCGTATAGGGAGCTTTAAACTTAAACAGTAAATGCTCAGTCGGTTGTGTGTTTGGCGCGTGGCTCAATTGTCTGTTTATTTTGGGGTTCTTGTGCATCTGTGTGATTTTGTTTTGTGTGTATGTCTTTTTATTAGTTAATAAAAGCTCATGGTGCTTTTTTCGTGCAAGGTTTTAATTGTGCTGTACCGTTTATGTCTGGAATTTGGCATAAGTGTGTTTTTAGTGCATTCAGTGGCTTACAGTAGAAATGCATGACTTGCCATCTGCTTAAGTGCGACTTGTATGGGGCGAGTTGCAGTGCAGCATCTTAGATTGTACTCGTATTAGTATTATTATTATCAAGGCTGTAATGAAGCATAACTTGAGCAGGATTGCAGTGTTTGATATTATGAGCCCAACGCTACAAAGCTAAAGCTAGTGAGAGAATTGAGCCAGGTAGAAGCCTATAGCTCCTGCTATCTTTCTTTAGTAATTGTATCTGTATGCTGTCATTTATAATTCTTAGACAAAAGGAAAATTGGAATCGGCCAGTCATGTATTTAAAAAATCGGACATTGGAATCAGTCAAGAAAATTGCAATCGATGCATCTCTATATTTCCTTATTATTATATTGTACAACTAAGGAAACCAAAATATCATTGTGAGTACTTAGCTTTTCATTCAACAAATGCTTGCCATGTTAAGAGGTCGCTAGACATGTTTACATTGCTGAATTATGAAAGGAGTGTTTTGGCAGAATGCCTTGTGTAACTTAAATTAGTAGTCCAGATTGCACATCCCCAGCATGAGTGCAACGTATTATGCCAGAGTGAAAGGCTTGTCATGCAGTCGTGATCTTCATGGGTGAGAGGCTACACAGGAAATGAATTTCGAACCCTTTTTCTGTTCCTTTAATGTGTTATTTCTAATTATTAAATACTGAAGTGGTAGGTGAATCGGCAGTGGAAGGTTTGTGATTAAGCAAGAATTGTCACCTAGAAGTTTGCATTGAAAAAATTTGGGCCCTTGTGCAAGCCTCTTACCCAGAACTCTAGCGTTAGCGTCTAAAGGGACTGTGGTAGCCTAGCGGGTAAGGTACTGGACTATGGACCAGCTGCCACTGTTGGGTCCTTGAGCAAGGCCCTTAACCCACAATTGCTCAGATTGTAAGACCGTATCAATTGTAAGTCGCTCTGGATAAGGGCGTCTGCTAAATGCTGTAAATGTAAAGGGGGTGACAAGTTTATGGTAACATAAATCCCGGTAAGATGTACGATTTTAATCAAATGTTACATGTACATAGTTATTGTATACTCTATTTAGGAGTGGAGTTTGTATGTCCTCCCTGTGTCCTGGTGGTTTGGTTTGTAAGGTTAATTGGGATGTGTGTGTGCGCGTGCACAATGGCTTGATGCCCTGTCTAGGGTTGTTCCTGCCATGCGCCCTGTGTTGCCAGCTAGGCACTGACTTTCCTGAATAAATGAATGAATGCCATGTCAGCAACAATGACTATATCCTTAGGAGCGAGGTTACAACAGCACTCGTTGAACATGCTTACACTAAGACCAATTAACCTAACACATGTTTTTGAAATGTGAGAGGAAACTGGAGTACCCAGAGAAAGCCCTCGTACACGGGGAGAACATACAGGCTCCACACCGATGGAGCTTGAGGTCGGGATCAAACTGGGGATTCCTGGAGTTTTGAGGCGACAGCACTAATCACTTGCTCCATTGTGCCTCCACTACACATGCATTTTGGTGTGTAATATGATATTTCAGGATTAGCTCAGAGCAAAACAGGTTATTACACAGAGATCATTAAAGATAGGCGAGTTCTCCTAGGACCCACGTTTTTCCTGGTCAAGATATGAGGCGAGCTCTCCTAGCCTAGAGAGCACAGGGTGCAGGCATGCGTAAGAAAGAAACTCAAAGCGTTTCGGAATGCATAGGTTGAGGCTCTACCCAGGGTCGTCGTCGTGATGGGCTAGCATAATGCCACTCTGCCAGCCAGATGCCTGGTCGTGAGTGGCCATGATTTTCCGTAAGAGGAAATAGGGTTCCTGTTATCTGAATATTTCATTTCTGGTCTTGTATAGAATGTAGCTCCCATTACTTCTACATTCCTCCACTGTTTTACCCGCTCCAATGCATTACTGAAGGACAAAATTGGATACTAACCTGGATAGTTTTTTGCTGAACCTATATATGTTGCTGTAATGTCCTTTGCCTATGTAATGTTTTTGTACAGTTTGGCCAAAAAAATATTTAGTCGAAACAAGTTCTTCCTACATAAAAGAATGAAGAGGTCTGTGATTTTCATCATAGTAACATTTCAACTAGACAAAAATAGAAACAATCAGGAATCGCATGGTAGGAGTTTAGTTAAAATGTAAATTACAATTGTAAAGTCATGGTGGAAATTAAGTATTTGGTCACCCACAAACAGCAGATTTCTGCTCTCACAGACCTGTACTATTTAAGAGCTCTCTGTCTCCACTTGTTACCTGATTAATAGCACCTGTTTGAACCTCGTTATCCTGTATAAGACACCTGTCCACAGCCTCAAACAGTCATCACTCCAAACTCAAACCATGGCCAGACAAAGACTGTCAAAGGACATCCAGGAAGAAATTGTAGACCTGCACCATGCTGGGGAAAAGAGTGAAAATCTACATAAGGCAAGCAGGTTGGTGTGAGAAATCACTGTGGGAGCAATTGTAAGAAATAGAAGCCATACAGACCATTGATAATCTTCCCTCTTCCCTCGATCTGGGCTCCACCAAGATCTCATTTCAATCAAAAATCAGAACTGCCCACGGAGGGACCTGATGAATGACCTGCATAGAGCTGGGACCAAATTAACAAGGACAAGGCCTAACCATCAGTAACACACTACGCCGAAAGGGACTCAGATCCTGAAGTACCAGGCTTGTCCCCCTGCCTAAGCCAGTAATGTCCAGCCAGTCTGAGTTTGCCATAGAGATATGGTGTCAAAGAAGAAAAACAGAAGAGGATTGGTAGAATTTCATGTGGTCAGATGAAACCAAAATAGAACTTTTTGGTAAAAACTCTTGTGTTTTTGGAAAAAGAAGAAGCTGAGTTTTGTTTTCCCAAGACACCATACCTACGTGAAGCTGGGGGTGGAAACATCATGCTTTGGATGTTTGTTCTGCAAAGGGGACCAGAACGACTGAATCCGTGTTAAGGGAAATGAACAGGGCCCCATGTACAATGAAGATTTTTAAGCCAAACAAACCTCCTTCCATCAGTGAAGAGCATTGGAGAATGGAAATGTGGGCTGGGGTCTGCCCAGCATGACAATGATTCCGAAACAAACGACGTGGTCAACGAGGACTGGCTCCTTAAAAGCATTTTCAAAGGTCCTGGTAGTGGCCTAGCTAGTCTCCACACCTCAACCCCATAGGACATTTGTGGGAGGGCGTTGAAAAAGTCGTGTTTGCCCATCGACAGCCCCACATCACTGCCTTGAGGAGATCTGCAGGGAGGAATGGGCCCAAAAACCAAGCTACATTGTGTGCAACCTGGTGACGTTACAGGAAACCGTTTTGGACACCTCTGTCTTGCCAACAAAGGTCATGTTACAAAGTATTGACTTGGCACTCTGTTTATTGACCAAATACTTATTTTTCCTCTATAATTTACAATTAAATTATTTTAAATTCCTAGAATGTGGATTTCCTGTTTTTTTTTATTTTATTTTGGTCTTTGGTTTTTTTTTCTGTTTTTTTCCTTCTTTTTTGTCTCTCATAGTTGAAGTGTACCTTATGATGAAAATTACAGAACCTCTCTCATCTTTAAGTAGGAGAACTTTGCACAATCACAATGGCTGACTAAATACTTTTTTGCCCCACTGTATGGTTGCTTGCTGAAACCATGGTCTGGGAGTGGGTGGTGTGATTGCTGAGCCTGCAGGCCCGAGGGAGTGTTTCTGTTGTTTCCTCTCTCTGGAGTCAATTAAATCTTTGTTACTGAGCAGAGAGGTTGTTAATATTGCCTCCCAGTGTTCATTAATTTAATTAGTAGAGGCTTTTAAAGAGACACACAGTACTGTGGAAAAATCTTGCCTGCTAAAATGGTGGTATATGGTGTAATGAACATGTATAATTATTTATTAGAACACAACCAGAAAATTTAGGAAATCTGTGTGCGGTGTTAAAAATTAAAAGGGGAAAAAAATCAGGAAAAAAAGCTTTTGTACTACAGAAGTATTGCTGCAGTGGCAAGTATGTAGTGTGACCTCTCCTTACACTTGACCAGTAGCAGCATTTGGCAGCTTCATTCTGTACTGTTTCACCTGCCCTCACAATTCTCCTCCTCATGAACTCGCTTTAAGAATTTGCTGATATGACAAGCCGTATCTGAAAAGTTGTAAACGTTACACTTATGGGATGTAACATTTAATTTAGGAAACCTTTTTAAGAAACTGGACGTGCTTGGATGCAGTATAAACAATATTCACCTGCTTGAACTGCCACAGAAATATTCTTGCTATGGGGGGAAAAAAAACAGGTGCTCTGTTCTGAGAAAATTCCTCGAGGAATATTCCAGCACATTTCGTCATCTTTGGCAGTTTTGATAGCATGTTTCCCGATGCACTGTGCTGATTAGAATACAGTGCAGCCATGCTGGTATAAAGCCATAACTGCAGTTATAAATGACAGGAATCCACTGTGTGCAATGCTTGTTTGAAAAACGTGTTTTCCATTAAGATGAGAGCAGGAGGTGGCACGAAATTTATGAAGGCGGCCTCCTGGTAATTCTCTATGCAAGAAAAACCCTGGTTACTACACTTAAGCACAATGCCCTTGTGTCCTATAGTTGTAGGATATTTTCAATTTGTTGGTCTTTCTTTACAATCTAAGCAAGGAGCTTTTGAACCACGTCATGCTGTGGGTAAAGGAAACACACATACATTAAAAGGTTTACATGCTCAACTTACAAGATCATTACTGACTCCATCAGACTATTAGTGTGCTGACTTGGTTGTTCTGTTATTAGAAGTTGGGTAAT
Source organism: Ancistrus triradiatus (assembly GCA_025084515.1). Taxonomy (NCBI): domain Eukaryota; kingdom Metazoa; phylum Chordata; class Actinopteri; order Siluriformes; family Loricariidae; genus Ancistrus; species Ancistrus triradiatus. Next base: position 42,696 of record JAJAGP010003263.1, read on the forward strand.
TTTCTGACTGTGTGGAGATTATCTGGAGAACACATCCTAGAATATGTAAGGGAGATGGAAATTGTATAATTTTTTTTAGGAATTGTGGGTAATTATAAAATGTATGAGGAGTACTCCTAAGAAATTTGTGTTTTTTCTGTTTCAGTTGACCATTAAGACGTCTCTATTTTGGAATTGACCGCTTTGATGCAGCACGGGTGAGTGTCTTTTTGTCTCTCTTCTAGTAGGATTAAATTTTTAGGATTACACCAGTCTGATACAGATTGGATGGATTACTTGCTGTGTAACATTTTTTCCTTGAGGATCTCTTTCCTTATAATACTTCTATTGCATTGGATCATGGTGAAAGGATACTATCCAGACTGTTTGGATTATCCTCTGAAGAATTCATTTAGTTGTAATTTATTGGTATTTCAGCCATATAGAATTTACAGCATACAGGTAGATGAATACATTTTTCCTAGATCTGTGGTTTGACATACAAGTACAAGTGTGACAAGACCTACACATTGCTTGTACATTCATCACAGTGCAGTAGACATAACATAGTGCAAGGATAACACGAGAACACAGGGAGGGGTTAGTGAAGGACAAAGAAATATTCACATACACAACGCAGTATACATGGTTGTGTGTTGAGGGCTGGAGGAGTAGCGTAAGTCACTGGATGCAGTGTAAATAAGGTACATTGTAATTAAAGTAAAGTACAGTCACTGGTTGGAATGTAAGCAAGGTGTAGTGTATTGTAATTAAAGGGCTGTTGTTGTAGTTTACTGTGGTGTAAGCCCAGAAAGACCAGATAATAAGTTTGTTGTTCATTAGGTGGATAGTCCAGGGCGTCCATGTGGGAGGGGGCAGTGTTTAAGTCTGACAGCCTGAGGGGTAAAACTGGGGTAACCGTTGCTAGAACCTCAAACAAAAATGTAGCGAAAGTTGGCAGAGGGGCTAGTAGGTGCGATTGTATCGTGTGCGATTACAAACCCTTGAGTTCACTGCATCATTAGAGCCAGTAGGCCTAGACACTGCCGTGGTGATACAGCTGAATGTTTATTGCGCCACAATTCAAACTAGCGTCCTACCCATAAAATGAGTGAACAAGCTGCGCCAGAAGACAAAATACAGACACCACCAGCCTCACAGGTTATGACATTCGATATAATTGCTAGACGAGGCCCAACCTTACTGGAGATGGTTTGGATTGGCTTTGGAAAGATGGCTGTTGCTCAGCAGAAATTGGTTTCTGTTAAAGACGGCTCAGTAACTAATTTATTTCATCGTCTGCAAACTAACCACCGTGCAGAATATGAAGATTATGATCAACTTTAGGATTCAGCTGTCCACGATGGGCTTGTACCAGCATACAAACACAGTCAGCAAGCCTTAGCAGAATTATTCTCCAACAGAATTGCTTTATGACAAGAAAAGCAACAGATGGCAAAGCATAAGAAATGCTACATCAATTACCGTATTTTTCGGACCATAAAGCGCACCATGTTATAAGACGCGATATCAATGATCGGCTGCTAACGGATCTATTTTCATACATAAAGCGCACCGGGTTATAAGACGCATGAAATGAAACAAAACTCTTAAGTTCCGTCGGAAGCTCAGTTTGTTTTCTTTACCTGGCGCAGGGCGTCTTCTTGCTTCCTCCACTTCCGTATCATTGATTCGTTAATGTTGAATTCTCTCGCAGCTGCTCTATGTCCATGTTGTACTGCGTGACTGATAGCGTTGTGTTTGAAATCCGCTTCGTAAATGAATGAATGAATGCAGGTACCCTAATACTGAAGCACATACCGTATTACTCCGCGATGATGCGCACTACGTTTGCCATAAGCTTCGTAACTTACCAAGACCCTGCTAAAACATTTTGACAGATTTATGAGCGCCGTGTACCATATACAATCGGTTCTAGGTCAGAAAGCACAACCAGAATTAATTCATACATTAGACGCACCGCATATTTAGGCGCACTGTCGATTTCTGAGAAAGTTAAAGGATTTTAAATGCGCCTTATGGTCCGAAAAATACGGTATATCATGAAAGACACTGCCAATTCAAATGGTTGATAGAGATGAGATGCACACTGCCAAAGAAAATTACAATATCGTTTATTATCAAATATCGAGGTATCATTTCTTTTCAATATCGCAGACCACTAACGGGGGCAAATAGTTTGCTGGAGGACTGAGAGCAACCATCCAAAATGCAGTCAGCCTTGCTGAAGAATTGTGTGTGGAAAGTAGAAATTGGGGGGATCAAAAGCTTGATATTTGGAAGTGATGGAAGATGGAATGATGGTCAGTACGAAACCTAGGTTGACATTTCTGGGTCCAGTCATCAACATGTTATATATGGTCATTATACCATTGCAAAAACAGCAAATCTAAGGCTAAGGCTTTTGAGAGGGAGGGAGGGAGGGATGGTTGGTCCTGAACCTCAACCCACAACCCCACATTAACACTACACTAACACCACACCACTTTAGGACCAGCCGAACCCCATATCAATCAGAGTAAAGCGAATTATAACACAACAAAACCAAAACTACATCACTCATTGGAAGAAAAACTGCAGCACAGAGTAAGATGCAGTGCTATCTGGCCCTAAATCGACAGTACACTGTAGCAGAGTACCTGAGCACAGAGACTGATCAGAGACATAGAACCATGCTGACGAGGTACAGACTCGGCGCTCACAAACTGAGACAGGCCCGATACAAGAAGTCCTGGCTTCTCCCGCAGCAGTGTATGTGTACACACTACAGCAGTAACAGTGTAGAAACAGAGCTGCACTTCCTAACAGAGGGCACCAAATAAAGCTCTGTACGAGATAAATACTTTCAAATATTCCAAAAAAATTCAGTTTTCCCTAAACGGCTCTGGAAAACTGAACTTCCTGCTAGGTGAGCAGAGGGAGAGCTGCAACCTTGCTGCACAGTACATATCAGCCTTCCATAATCTAAGGGACTATGGAGTGACCCAGCCGAACACATACGCTCACACGCACCTATTGTAAATATTCTATGTACTTACATTTACAGCACTTAGCAGAAGCCTTTTATCCAGAGTGACTTACAATTGATGCAATCTTACAATCAATCAAGCAATTGTGGGTCAAGGATCCAACAGTGGCAGCTTGGCAGAGGTGGGATTTGAACCCTGCACCTTCTGGTCCAGAGTCCAGTACCTTAACCGCTAGGCTACCACAGTCCCATTCTATATATTGTCTGTTTGTTTTTGTTTCTGTTCTTATTTATTATATGTATAAACAGTGAAAAACTGAGTGGAGGGAGGGGGGACTCCCACTGCTATTTCACAATAAAAGTCACACAATGTACTTGAAGATATATCCTTATTAGAACTTGTACAACTAAACATAAGGCAATCAGTATAGGAATGCAGTTTTCATGTATAAAACTTAAACTCCCTCACTTCTTAAAAAAAAAAAAAAAAAATTCATCTTAAACACCAATTGTTTTGTTTTACCATTAGTACGCAGCAAAACAGATTAGCATGTTTAAACGGCATGCTGTTAAGTTCTTTTGAGGATGTTTCAAATATACACCGTTTTCCTCTCCCTTTTGTTGCTCAAGTTTCCATTCTTCTACAAGCAACTTGTATGGTGATGCCCCCTTTTTGGTAAGGCAGTCCAAGTTGTTCTTTTGTGGGGTACCATAGCACACGCTCAACCTTCTGTGTGTGTACAAGTTCTTTGATGCTGCTTATCTCAAGGCAGAGTCTTTTCTGAGAGACCGACTTTGCAGACTTCAGTGCATCAGCAAGTGAATGATTATCTGTGACACAGATTATAGGTGGAGCATGTTGAGCATCACCAGTAGTTTGTTCAGAGAACATT
>JAJAGP010003263.1:51656-79005 GCA_025084515.1 Ancistrus triradiatus
ATACATTTGTGCACTTGACCTGGCATGGACTCTGTGTTATCCTATAATGATTTCATAATATTCTAGTGGGCATCTTTTGATGTTACTGAATGCTTGGCTTGGTCTTCAAGTGCCCTCATAAATACTTGTTGGGGTTTAGGTCAGGTGACTTTGAAGGAAAGCGTCGGACGGTCAGCATTCCTTTATATTTGTTGGTCTTCAAGTAGTTGTTACAGGCTTTCAGGTGTGTTTTGGGTCATTATCCTGCTTCTTCAGTGTAAATCCTTCATCACAAAGATCCACACAAGCTGTTTCACTAGTGGTCTTGGATATCTGGCCCCCACTGTAATTACACCCAGACTTGTTGCTCTCGACACGTACTGCAAGTAAAGTGCTCTATTTCTTATCTATGTTAACCATAAGACTGTGAACAGTGTCTGGACGTTGGATAGTTAACATGAGGATGCAACGCGAGGAGTAAATGTAAAGATAAGTCAGTATTCATATTGTTCTGTTCTGCCTGAACCATGGTCTTTTCACCTTAGCCATCTCAGGAACCCTGGAGCAAACCCACTGGAGTGGAACTCCTCTCGAGAGCCTCGGCTCAGTTAATGTCAGCGCTCTTAACATGTCAAGGTTCAGAAGGAAATGTCAACACAAATGATATCACACCACATTGGTTAAAGAAAGCTGGACTTGGGCCCATTATGAGTCATCAGAAGATTTGTGCACAAGATTGCATCGTGTTCTGCTTTTTTCTTTGTGTTTCAAACCAATAGTCACATTCTCTGACTAAAATGTTAATCAGCAAAATATCGGATAGGTTGAAGACTATACAATCCATTTAGAAAGTCATTTTATGTTGATGCCTTGTGCTTAAAAAAAATCAGTCTGCACCCCATAATGAGAACATGAGAACAGCATTTTTCTATACAGTTGTTAAAAAGGGAAAAACAAAAATTTCACATGCACATAAGTATTCAGACTTTTAGCAAAAACATGATCATCTCAGATGTTTCAGCTGCTTGACTGGACATGATTTGGACATACATTTTTCCATGCGGAGTTGTATTGCATGGAACATCGTCCATCGTTCCAGCAGCAGTGACCTCTACACAGCCCTATAATGGACTGGCACTCTGTTCAGGTTACATGCTCGCCCTGTGAATTCTGGGCTAGGGTCTATCCTGGCTTCCCTCCAAACAATAATATTAGTAAGGAAAGGTGTGTATATACAGAGAAGAAAATAATACAAATATTAAATGGAAGTTGCTGATTATGGCATTAGTGTGTTTTATAGTAATTTTGCTGCTATTCATATATTGTGTTTGATGCTAGGGGAGGTGATTCAGAATTCCGATAGAACATGAAGTTTGTTAGGACAGTATAAATGTATCAGTGTGCATCATGCAGTTGCAAGTCTAGATCCCCATTACTTAATTCTGACAGAAAATGCCATTTGAATTATGGTTAGAGAAGAATCCTTTAAAATACTGATATGTGACTGATAACCAATGGTAGTTTGTAACTAAGCAAGCTCATATGCAACTTCGCACATTTATTTTTAGATGCACTACCGCATCAGAAATGCTTACCTTGACATGAGCGCTTCACATGTATACAAATAATGACATATCATTATCATAACTATCCAAGGCAATCATAGTTAAAATTGTTTGCACAGCCTTTTGTTGCTTATTGCTAAAGATCAGAATTCCCTGCAGAACTGAAAACTGTGACTTTAGTGTTTTGTCTTTGAGTAACTGTTTTTGTTCTCTATTTTTGAGCCACAAAAACTTTTAGACTTTTGCAGAACTTTGTTTGTGGGTAACAGGGTTTTGTTGGTGGGAATAAAACCATCATACTGCCTTATATTTTCAGATGATAGGGGTTTTTTTAGCTGTAGAATGCTTACAGCGTATACTACTGAAACTGGCTAATCTGACTTACGGGACTGACTTTAAAATGGAATCCCTCGCAATCCTGTTCTATATGTTGAAGTGTATTTATAAACCCACTGGTCACCCTTGATGTGATCTAACTGAAGACTCGGTTAGTTTTACAGCCTAAATAAAGTTAAAAAGAGCATCCAAATTCTGGATCTTGGTGCTTACAGCAACAGTTTGTATTATGTTGTTGTTGTTTCAAGCTGCTGTGTGTTTTATTACTATACAGTGGGGCAAAAAAGTATTTAGTCAGCCACTGACTGCAAGTTCTCCTACTTAGAAAGATGAGAGAGGTCTGTAATTTTCATCATAGGTACACTTCAACTATGAGAGACAAAATGAGAAATAAAATCCAGGAAATCACGTTGTAGGATTTTTAAAGAATTTAATTGTAAATCATGGTGGAAAATAAGTATTTGGTTACCCACAAACAAGCAAGAGTTCTGGCTCTCACAAACCTGTAACGTCTTCTTTAAGAAGCTCTTTTGTCCTCCACTCATTACCTGTATTAATGGCATCTGTTTGACCTCATTATCTGTATAAAAGACACCTGTTCACAGCCTCAAACAATCAGACTCCAAATTCAAACATGGCCAAGACCAAAGAGCTGTCGAAGGACTTCAGAAAGAAAATTGTAGACCTGCACCAGGCTGAGAGAGTGAATCTGTGGGAGCAATTGTAAGAAAATGGAAGACATACAAGACCATTGATAATCTCTCTCGATCTGAGGCTCCATGCAAGATCTCATCCCGTGGGGTCAAAATGATCATGAGAACGGTGAGCAAAAATCCCAGAACTACATGGAGGGACCTGATGAATGACCTGCAGAGAGCTGGGACCAAAGTAACAAAGGCTACCATCAGTAACGCACTACGCCGAGAGGGTCTCAGATCCTGCTGTGCCAGGTGTGTCCCCCTGCTTAAGCCAGTAGATGTCCAGGCCCGTCTGTTTGCCAGAGAGCATATGGATGATCCAGAAGAGGATTGGGAGAATATCATGTGGTCAGATGAAACCAAAATAGAACTTTTTGGTAAAAACTCAACTCATCATGTTTGGAGGCAGAAGAATGCTGAGTTGCATCCCCAGAACACCATACCTACTGTGAAGCATGGGGGTGGAAACCTCATCCTTTGTTTTTCTGCAGAGGGGACAGGACGACTGATCCGTGTTAAGGGAAGAATGAATGGGGCCATGTATCATGAGATTTTAAGCAAAAACTTCCTTCCATCAGTGAGAGCATTGAAGATGGAACGTGGCTGGATCTTATAGCATGACAAGGATCCCAAACACACCGCTCGGGCAACAAAGGAGTGGCTCCGTAAAAATGCATTTCAAAGTATTGAGTTGAACTTTTGTTGTTGACCAAATACTTATTTTCCACCATAATTTACAATGAAATTCTTTAAAAATCCTAAAATGTGATTTCCTGGATTTTTTTTTTTGGTCTCTCATAGTTGAAGTGTACCTATGATGAAAATTAGACCTCTCTCCTCTTCCTAAGTAGGAGAACTTGCACAATCTGTGGCTGACTAAATACATTTTTGCCCCAGTGTATCTACTGAATTAACATCAACAATGAAAAATCATTGCTGTGAGTTATTTATACTTCTTGTACTACAGAAACCAATGTCTTTTAGACGTGATATTTACTTTCTACTATTTGCTGATTAAAAACGTATAAGAAATTAGGTAACCTTTTGTGTGTGCTTTATTAATTAGCAGCCCTGATTGTTATGTAACACCATGCTGCTGTTAGCCCAAGTGTGAACATTTGTTAGGTCCTGTGTAACAGATTTAGTAATTTTGCAGGCAGTAAAATGGGCATAAAATGGGAGGATTCTTGATGTACTTGCTACTTACGGTGTACTATACATATGCTGTAGAGCATTTGTTTGGCTATATTGCTTATGTACATCCTCACAAAATACTGCTGTCTAGGAGTCCCCACTGTCTAGAAAAAGGCTCTCTGAGGCTACATTTGGGTAACTCTTGGTGCTAGACGTGCCTCTACAATACACAAAGATTTTGTACACTTGGCAGACTTTGAGAGGGGCCGCATCGTTGGACTGAGAGAAGCAGGATGGTCATTTCGACCACTTGCCCTCCATGTAAGCCATTCTGACCTAGCTGTTAGGTGTTGGGAGCAGTGGTTCCACAAGGGCATGTGTACACGGTGAACAGGCTCCAGACAGCCCAGCCAGACTACCAGCAGACAGGATAATTTGATCTGTCGACAAGAACAAGCAGCTCCCAGTTTTGTTGTCCATCATCCAGCCACAGGTGGCGCCTTGCACTACACTACACAAATCATTGACAGGAGCTTAGAAGAAGGAAATTTGTTGTCACAGAGCCCATTACGTTTTCTGCCCTTGCCAGCAAACCACCATCATCCTCGTTTGCAGTTGTGTCATGAATGAGAATACTGCACTGGACTGCTATGGACTGGAACTGTATCGTCTTTAGTGGTGAATCCATGTTTTGTTTGGGATTCGCCCACGGTCAAGTTTGAGTATGGATGGTGAGTGCTTCAGTCTTGCCTTTGTTGTGGAATGACACTGCCCCAACTGCTGGTGTGATGATCTGGGGAGCCATTGCATACAACAGTAGTGATACCAGGGACACTAACAGATCAGCGGCCATATGTGTTGCCTCTCACTTCCAACTGCCATTTTTCAGCAGCAAGGGTTTCCCAGGAACGCCTGCGCCAGATTACAACACTTTCTTGGCCTGCCCGGTCGCCTAATGTATTGCCAGTCAACCACTTATGGGACCAGCTGGGATGCTAGCTTCGGCAAACTGCGTGTAAAGAATCTACAGGCCCAACTTTGGGCAAATGTGTCATAGAGGCATATCTAGCAGTAAGTGATCTCTCAGCAAAAGGCACACTACCCAAAAGTAGCCTTTGAGAGCCTTTTCATAGAGTTCTGGACTAGGAATAAAAGTTGAGTTTAAGCCAGGCTCCCACCATTGGGCACTTGAGTAAAGCCTGCAACTTTTAACTGCTTAGCTTAGTTGTAAGTCTCTTTGGCTAAGAACACCTGCTAAATGCTGTAATTATACAGAGGAGTTGTATCATTTGTATGTCACTTTGTATAAAAGTGTCTGCCAAAATGCGTAGATGTGATTCATGTTAGACCTGCCTTTTAGAGCTGTTTGAATTTGGACCTGTCCTTTAGTTGATATCTAAGTACATATGCAAGTGGCTGTGTGAACGTTGCACTCACATTACCAGCTGATCTATAGTCATAACCACAGATTACTTCACCTCTGTTTATGTCGGTTAAGGAATATGATTTACTCACTTTCCTCAGTTCGTTTATAGGTGATGCGTTTCAGTGCCTGTTTTTATTTTTGGTGCTACAACTCTGTAGCTTCAACTTGTTTACAAATATTGAGATTGTCCCTTTTGAATAGCAAAAGAAATGTAATTCAAATTGTGATTGATTGTAATGGGGCTTTTTAAATTTGCCAGGCATGTTATTTTTTATTTGCGTATTAAGTTAGTAATTAAAATGGGAGAATAACTGTAACATGTACAAACCGAGAAGATTAAAGTAATGGTTGAAAAGTAGTTCTAGCTTAAGACGATGCTTGGTTTTTTTTTAGGCATAAACAACTGGTTTTGGTGACTAGTTTTGGAACTAGTAATTCACTAATGTTCTGTATATTGATTCAAAAAATTTTTTTATTATTATTTTTTTTACATTTAATCCCACTTGTACTGGTCCAGAGTTATAGGGTTGTGTATTATTGGGGATTCACTGGGTGCAGCATATTTTTCCACATAAGGGATAATGTAAATTGAATGAATCCCCAGAAAATCCACACTGTATAAGGTGTGTAATGCATTAATGGAGTTGTATTGTACAGCTGCTCCCTGATTTACGATGGGGATATGTTCAGACAAATCCATACCAAATTAACTGTATCATGAACCAAGGAGTTTAATGTATTCTATACTGTACAATAGCGTAGCCATTAGGACTTGCATTTAACTACAGTTGGCCAAAAACATTAACTCAAGACTTGATAATAAAGTTTTAAAATCTAAATATTACTCACTAATTTAGTGAGTAATGTATTGAAAGTGAAAAGTAAAAGCAAAACACTTACTCTATTGGTGAACTCTGCGTGCTAGCATAGCTGCTAAGCAGCTTGCTGCTAAACTGCAGCTTGTGTTCTGGAGCATTCACTCCTGGTTTGCTTTCGGTTGGCTCTTATAAACTAACCTTTTTAGGACCCATGGAGACTTATTTGCACTAAGAATACAGTAATGCAGATGTAAAAATAATGAAAAACGTGATGAACACAACGGATATCTTTGCATGGCTTGACTCGTACAAGTTTAAGCAAGTGCGCAGAGTACCGAGCAAACGAGAACAGACACACTTTTCTAGTAAAAATGTGTCTAGAACGAAATTCGACGAGCTCCGAGGTGGTCGAGAACCAAGGTACCACTGTATATACTTTCTTTTGAAAAGCCAGGTTACTGAAGTTAGGTTTAGGTGTAGTAATAATTAGCTACACTTTACATTGTGTCTATGGAAAATCCCCACTGTGTGTCAGGGAGAGGGTATGCTTGAAAGATTCAGGTCAAGATTGAGTTGTAAATTTAGGAAACAAAAGGAAACCAAGTTCTGTGTAGCTGTATGTCTGTGAGAGTGTTTGTTAGTCTGTGTCAATACAATACAGAGAAGATTCTGAATCACTGTTCTTGGAACTGATTCACAGTGACGAAACACTTGATTTGGTCACTTGTAGCTAAAGTCATCTTGTTTATTACTAGAGGGTGTGTGCGAGAGAGAGGGGGTGGAGGGAGAGAGAGAGAGGGAGAGAAAAGAGTTAGGCAACCCTCGGCCTTGTGACTGGCTGATCATGGTCATGTGAGCGGAGCTCCTGCTTACTGTGCAGTCATTGTGCTGGTGGGCGTTTCACATGGAATAACTGCACAGCTGCAGAGTGCAGAGGGAACACTCGCCGGGAGAGCCCAAAATGGATATGGCTAACCTCTTCAAACATTTCTTCCGTGAGTTCTCTACTTATTTTGCTCTGTTTTTCTTTCACTTTACTCTGGAAACCTGACTTTGGGAGCAATTTCCACTTACAAGATGGTTTCATGTAGAAGTCCTCACTTGAGGGATTAGTAAGTTTTGGAAGGCTTTTCCTCTTCCTGTCTGAGTTGGGTGGGAACTTGTGCCGTATTTGTTTTCTCTAAAGATTTAGTTGTAGAAGTCTGGAACGTATATGGATATGTTTAGAAACAGATTTTTACTAAACATGTATGTTTTCTGTAGGGGGAAAACTGTCCTCTTATTTTATTTTTATTTTTTTTCCCTTTTCCTCCCTCCGGCTTTTAGCGAGACTGCTAGCTGGGTGGGTAGGGCTCTGCAAAGCTCCTGTGGAAGCCTATAATTGTGCCTCTCTAATTCACACACTGCAATCAGTGGTGTGTGAAGAAACTCCCAGCCCTCATCTTCCTCACCTACATAACCACTTACACTCAAGTTACACTCAGCTTCATTTTTAGACTGCTTCACAGCTCTTGACTTCAGTCATAGAGTAAAGTTTCGAATGTGAGAGTCTAAAAGGGCTGCTGGTTGTTTGTTTTATCCTTGGCTGCACTTTCTGCCATTGACTGTTCAACTAAACTTGAGCCATTTTTTGCCTTTGTGCCAGAGGTATGTTGAGCTCTGTTGCCTTTTGTTGGGGGGTTTCCTCTCATAAGTGGGATTACAGTTGGGCGACGTTCGCTTGCCAAACACTGCGACCATTGTGTCATCTTTTCTGCCATGGCTGATTGACGATGGCCGAGCACATATCTCTAGAGGGGGTTATAAATGGAATGTGATTACACAGTGCCTCCAGAGTCACCGAAACCTCACTGCTCCACTCACCTAGTTTTTAAAGCATGCTTTGGTGCACCTCTTTGAAATCACAGATTTTCACAAATTTTCACGATAAATCAGGCTCTGCCATGAAAGAAACTAATTTAAAACCAAGAAATCAATCTCATCTATAGAAGAGACATTTAAAATCTGTGTTTTGGGTGTGCTGAGTGATTGAGGTTCAGGTTAACCATTTGATCGCCATGTGTTGGGCCCTAAGGCCACAGAAAGCAAAGATCAAATATGCTATATTGAACATGACCACAACTGGCTCAAACCCAAATCGCATTACTGTAGCCGCCATCCAGAATGCAGATTTTAAACAAATAATGTAGCCAGTAGACACTTATAAGCTTATAGTTAGAGGCTAAACAAAACAGATGCAGCCCGTATCTCAAAACTATTTCAACCATTAACAGAAGCAACATTAGCTAGTACAAGCATAGTTGGTGGCACTCTCTTTCTTTAACAAACTATTTATTCTGTTGAGAAATGTCTACATGTCTCTTTGCTGGACTGCACAGTTTATTTTCCAAGACCAATGCTGCTGGTGGTTTGTCTCCCTGCCTCCATCTAGGAAGTGTATATGGTTTGTTTCAAGGTTGCCCCTCAAAGCTTTCAGTATTTCATTAAATTTTTTCTCTGTATTTGTTTGAACCTATGAAAAGTTTAACCGGTTTGAGAACATGCTTGGCATTTTGCTATCCCCACATAAGATTTTATCTATTTATTTATTTTCTTTCTACCTGCAGCGTTTACCCAGATATTCAGCTGTTGGGCAGATTATTATGGGTGGGTATTGGAAAGGGCTTCACGATACAATGCGCCATGATGCATAATGCAATATATTGTGATATTCCACATGGTTCACTGAAAATGTAAAAACAGCTGAAATACAGGTTATGGTGTACAATCTGAGTTCTTTTAATACATCATATCACGTTCATAATTCAGGGGATGAATTGAGTCAAAACACTGTACTGCGACATCTACAGGAGCAGAGATTGTAGTTCATACCCTATTTAAAATGTTTCTTCTTCCTTCAGAAATAATATTTTGAGCTGCAAATCAATGTAGTATATCATGGAAAAAAGTATATAGCGATTGTTTTGCTGTATGCTGTACAGAATATACATCTCTAGTCTCTATTTCTGTCTCACCTCACTGTTTTCCTGTCGCTCGGCCTCGGCTCTGAGAGGAAGTTTTCTAATTTGGGCCAGATTTCTCCATAGTTCCTTTGAGCTAGTACAAGAGGAAGTGAGGAAACTGGGAGCACTGATTCACAATCGTCGGAGCGTCAGTCAGTCTGTGCATCTATTCGTCTCTTTCCACTTCCCGCATTGCCACCCTTTCTCTCCCTCTCGCACTCTATCTCTCAGAAAGGCGCCATGAGATCTGGCAGGATTAGCGAGTGGAATGTCAAAGACACAAACACACAAGCTTGAGGGTGCCACCCCCAACGCGCTCTCTTTTAGCTTTATTCACACATTTACTGTTTCCTCTCCCTCTCCCCCTCCTCGGAGCTGTTGTTCTAAGCAGTTCCAGCCTCGCAGCTGAAAGTCTTGTGAGCCACATGATTGAGTAAGAGGAAACTGCAGACACTGTGGTAGCCACCGACTTCTGTAAAATTCTCACAGACATGGAGGGTCACCCGAAAAAGTCTCTTTATGCAAGAGTAACTAACCCTTCAGCCTAAATCGGAGACGAGACCTCATCGTTTAATTCAGAATGAGCAACACAGGAACAGATGTGCCCATTGACTATTTCTAGCAGGCAGGTGATTATTGCAGTACCTGGACTGGAGTGGACTGATGACAGTCATCCTCTCACACTCTTAGTTGTCACATTCCTACCTTTGATAACCGGAGCCTTTTGCATGCTAGGGAGATGTTGAACATGTGCTGGAGATAAAAGCACTTGGACCATTTAAAACTGGCGTCGCTTTGTCTAGGGAGAAACTAAAGTTGAGCTCAACTAAAGTAAAAATTGTAAACATTTTTACAACAAAATGTGAAATATTGACAAAATTGAAATCCTTCCCCCAAATGAATCCATATTGTGTATTTAATCGATTGCGCTCTAGTTTTTCACTACCACTGGCGCAAAAAGCATGCGTGTGGGGGTTTTACATTTTTTATAAATATGCATCGTGATTCTAAGGAACTATAAGCCATAGAAAATACAAAAACAAAAGTATTAAACACATTGAAATATTAGACAGCTGGCTGTTCACTATGGTTTTCCCATTCACACTGCGTTTAAAGGCACTTAATACTCCGATAACTGCAGAAAATCAAATTGTCAGTAATCCGATTAAAGAGTTGACGGGAACTTGAGTAATCAGATAATGGGAACGCTCTGTCTTTATGTGACTCGGGCAATAATCGGATTTCTATTTGCAACCAGCCAATAATCTCACAGAAGGATGTGATAGCCTATATAGGCGATCACACTATTGTTATCCGATTCTGAACATTCCGAAATTTTCGAGATATCGACCCCGTTCCAGTGCCATTGCGTCCGGTCTGTTCGGGAATGGTGTGCTTGTATAGGGCTTTCCGGTCGGACTTTGGGCTTTGTAAAGTCCCAAATTTTCCCATAGGAAATGAATGGAAATGGAAATTCAGCAGGCTTGGTCCCGGGTGCAATCTGAGGTGACATGTGATGCTCATGGGGCCCCTCTGGACCCCGGCTGGGCACTGGGGCCCCTGGCGGGCCAATGACCGTAACTCGGTCAGTTTTCGACCTACGGCCACTAAATTCAGCAGGCTTGGTCCCAGGGGCACCCTGGGGTGACGTGATGCCCTTTGGGCCCATGAGGTACATTAAGGTTCGGCCATTGCAGAGTGGCAATCACACTCGCATTTTCTTCAGGAATTGCACCTCTCTAGTTAAATGATGAAATGCTTCATTTCCTCAACCATGTACTGCGTTTGAGTCTCCACAAAAGTGTTCAGTAGCTGTTTTGTTGCGTTTAATTCCAAGGTTGCCAGATTCCACGAGAAAAATAATCCACAGATCAATGGAAAAAATGCCCCAAAAAAAGCCAAATCTCATACAGGACAAGTGTGTCTGGTTAAAAGTTAAAATCCAGCTCTTTGTTGGATTTCATTCTCTGATTTCCAGATCTGATCTGGGAAGTTGGAGTATGCTATTTACTTGACCACTTGGATAAGCAGAAATCTGGTTATGATTGTATTAAGTACATGTATATGTACTCACTGCTCCATGACACCAGCTGATAGTTTGCAGGGAACGTCAAAATGGAGGAAAACTTTTCTTCTTCTTTATTTTATTTATTTTTTTATTACTCTGAAACATGAAGGCCAATTAGGTTACTGTGTTTACATTGCTCAACTTCTTAGCAGTCAAATGGAACTGGAGTCGTACAATTAAAGACATCCTTTCCTGATTTATTTAACGGAATAAATTGTGTATTAAGTCAACCTTGACTAGAAGCCCCTCTGTTTCACAGGAGTCCTGGGTCTCTCGATCCTCACATCCAGTGCAGTCAGTCATTTGCTGTACTTTTCCAACTCCACCTCCCTGTCACTATCAATTGCAGACTGTTGATGAGAATGACCGATTTGTGGCCACTTGCATTTACAATGGGAACAGTATAATGCGCCAATCTTTTACTCTGTAGGAAAAGAAGTGGCTGCTGTTTATAAGCTTGTTGATGTGCGACACATCTGTGGTCGGAGGTCTATCAGCCAGCCACAAACAGCTTTTTGTCTTTACTTTTCACATGCTGTTCTCAAACACCTCTTCACTCACAGCATTTTTCCATGTACATGTGCAACCTTGGATTCCTTTCTTTTGTGTTCTCACTCTACTACGCCTCTTTTGAAAAGCTCATTGCATGCACTGCCTCCAGGGAGTAGCCTGTGTTGAGACACCTGCTGTCAGTATTGTTTTCCACCATAATGCAGTGTGTTAAATGTTGTGCGTTTATTTATGTGACCAGTTGATAGGACTTTGCTTGGTCTCTAAAATATAGCCTGTGGCTGTGGAGCACTGTGCTGTATCAGAGAACAATGGGATGTTCAGCCCAGGGGAAACGGCTAATCTAAGCTAGCCTGCAGCACGTGTTGTTTTACTTTGAGGAAAAGCTATGAAATGGAGGGGAAGTCCACACAGCAGGAATGTCAGACAGGCAAGAAAACCCAGCCATGATCTACATTGTTTAACTCTGACACACTGATTGCTCAGCATCTGCTTTTAAAACTTAGATTGAGTGATGAAAAGTGAAGTTGAAGGGGAGGAGAGAAGTGATCGCTCATGTGGGCACTCTGACGTACAGGCTTGTGAAGCAACATGGCTTCCTTTCTGAGCATCCTCAGCTCAGGAAATACAAAGGAAAGAGCTGACGTAGTTAAAAAGTCCCTACAATGAATTTTTCACTTTCTGAGTAGCAGATGCACTGTTTAGGTTTGCCAACTTTACACTGAAAAAGAAATGTCAATGGCCTAAGGCTGTCTGAGAAACTGTTGCATATTGTGCAACAAGCAATACGTGTACAGTACTGTGCAAAAGTTTTAGGCCGCCATTAGATTTGTTGGTTTAGCAGTGGTATAACGACAGTATATAACGTGCCAACGATTGGACCCAACATTTTCAAACTTGGATTCATCAGTAAATGATTTTTTTCACTGATCCTCATTCCAACCTTTGTGAGCTTTATCATATCGTATCCTTTTTACCCTGTTCCCCTTCTGAAGGTGGTTACTTGGCTGCTACTTTTCCAAAAAGACATTCTTGACCACATTTTTCAGACTATAGAAGGGTCAACTTGGCATCCTGAAGAAGCTGTATAGATATCCAGATGCTGCTATTGTTCAAGTGTAATTGAAAGTCACACTAAATACTAGCTCCTTTAACCTATTGAAGCTGGTTCTGATTGTAATGCACATACAAATTTCTTGTGTTTTCTGATTTTGTTTTCTAGTAAGGAATATTTACATATGGTCTTATGTGGGTCAAGGACCTTGCACAAGGAAATAACAGAGCTAGCTTGGCAGTGCTGGGATTTGAACCATGGACATTTGGGTCACTAGTCCAATGTAGTAGCACAATCCCAGCTTTTTATCCACAGTATAGAACTTATAAATGGTAATTTTAAGTGTTCCGTCACGCGTTCATGCAGACTTATATGCAGTTAGTGATTACATTTACAGCATTTAGCAGACGCCCTTATCCAGAGCGACTTACAATTGGTGCAGTCTTACAATCCAAGCAGTTGTGTGGTTAAGGGCCTTGCTCAAGGACCCAACAGTGGCAGCTTGACATAGGTGGGATTTGAACCCTGGACCTTTTGGTCCATAGTACCTTAACCACTAAGCTACCACAGTCCCACATTGATTAGTGACTCAACAAACGTTTTGGTAGCTTGTACAATATACAGCTTTTATTTAGTTTAAGGAAATCTACTGCAAATACTCTACCTTTTGCAGAGGAGCAAATTTTTTTTTTCTTCTGCTGAGATGAAGTTAATACCTTCCTCAAATTTGGTGACACTGAAACCAACATTGTTGTCCCTGTGATAGGATGCCTTTGGTTGATTCTAATGAATAGAATTCAATAAAATTCCTGCAGCAAACCACTATACACTTGTGCATGTTTTAATAAAAAATGTACAAGTTAATTGAGGTGGGTGAGACAGTGGAGCAAGTGGTTAGAACGTTAGCAACACTGCTCCTAAGATCCCCGACTCGTACCTGACCTCGGACTCTGCCCGTCTTGAGCTGGATGTGCCTAAACATTTGCTTTTTTACTTTCATTATACATACTCACTGTGTGAATGTCGATAGCTACCCCTGTGAAATACCCCAAAGAAATGAACATGCAGTGGCATCTGAGGCCCTTCACTTAAGAGGGGAGTGCATCAGGGTGAGTAATACAGTAACTGTGTGGGTAGATAACTCACCTCAGCTTCTGAAGTAGTGATATGAGAAACAAAACTGCCTATATTGTGCAGGTTACCACAAAGAGCTGACAATTGCTCCTCTGCTCTCACACTAGACAGTTATTTTGACGTGGAAGGCAAATGCACTGGTTTAAGTTTGCATGTATTTGTAATTCAAATCAGTTGGTTATACACTGTCAGAAAGCTCAGTTTCGAATTCCTTGATTAGAAGGTATGATAATTAAAGGAACTGTAAGTGCAGCACTTAAGTTCTATCACTAATTAGCATAATGTTTTCATTTTTTGGACAGTAACCTCTGAAGACTGACCACTTAAGCAAAGGTATACAACCTATATTGAGGTGTATGTAATTCATCATAGTCAGGTTCACTGTGTATTTGTAACTACTCTACAAAACTGCCAAAGGTGTACTAAACCTTTCAGTAGCGAAATGTTAGAGTACGTCTTTGCACTGTCAAATTGATTATCAAATTCATATCTGATGTCAGCAGTTTCCCAGATTAAGTGAGTCATGTAGACATCACACTCTCCTGCCAACTTAATAAATGGGTACAGTGATATACAAAGTACTATACAGAAGTCTTAGGCCACCATTAGACTTGTTGTTTTAGCAATGGCATAATGATCATATGTAACACATTACCGTGGATCATTGTCAAACTTGGTTTTCTCACTCCATACTACTCTTTTTCACTGATTGACCTTCCAATCTTTGTGGGACTGTGGTAGCCTAGCAGTTAAGGTAATGGACTCTGAACCAGAAGGGCCAGGGTTCAAATCCCACCTCTGCCAAGCTACCACTGTTGGATCCTTGAGCAAGACCCTTAACCCACAACTGCTTGGATTGTAAGGCTGTACCAATTGTAAGTTGCTCTGGATAAGGGTGTCTGCTAAATGCTGTAAATGTAAACATATTTAGCATATCTTAACATTTCACCCTGTTTCCCTTCTGAAAAAGTAAATTCTTGGCTGCTACCCTTGCAAAATTATATATCTAATATCTAAGTAATGGTGGCCTAAGACTTTTGCACATTGCTGTGTGTATATATAGTCAGGGCCAAAAGTATGAGAGCACTAGTGAACGTGCTTTATAGTTAGTATTTTTCTCTAATTTAATAGTGTTTTTCCTTACAAATATAATGGCACAACACGCCTCAAAAGCTTTGCAACAACCACTTAAAGACCAAAAGGTCAAGACCTGGTGACTGTACTGGATTTTCCTTAACAGCCACATGATCAAATGTTTGTACACTTGAGTGCAAAGGAAGCCTAACATTCAGTAACATCACCAGATCAGGAATAGAGCAAAAGTGGGAGCATACCAAATACTACAATTCAGAATTGTAAATGTTGTATTAAAACATAGAAACATTTTTAGTAGTGGCTTCAGACTTTTGTCCCCCTCTGCATCTGTGAGTGTGTATGCACATATAGCTAGCCCAATCATCAGGTTATCCTGATCCTAATTTTTAACCGCATTTCTGAACGAAAGGGAAGAGAATGTGTTTAACTTCTCTTCCTACCCACGTGTTCTTGACCTGGCCTGACCGCATCCCGCTGCCAAGTGGACATTCCTTTGTGGTAACACCATTCACATGCACTTGCCAAACCCAGAAACAAGTCGTGGAAGCCCAGCGCTCCTTTTTCACTTAATCCTCCAATCTGGCCCATTTGCCCTGATCGAACATGGTATGACTGTTTAGAATATTTGCTGGTGGACCCACCCATAGACTCCTCCAGTGTTCCTCTACCACACCCGAAATCTTTGCCTTCAACTTTCCCTCACTCCTAACAGAGAATGACAGTGGGTGTGGTGTCCTCCATATGACTTGTGTTCCCAAGGAGTTTTGTAATTCTGCAAAAACATAATTAGACCCCACCTATAGCTCTGAACTGGGATTGGAGCCAGTCTGCATTTTGTTAGTGAATATTTTATTTATTTTTTAATGTTAGTCTTTGTAAATAATTAAGCATAGCTTAATCCCCTTAACTTGAACCATTTTACTGAGTGAAAACATGGATACTACAGACGTATAAAAATAATAAGCTTTTGTAATTATACTGGTATGTAGTAAATGTTGCTCTGAAGTTAATGTTCTGAGTATGATCTACTGTAGTAAGTTGTATTGTAAGTTACACTGAAGTGTATTTTACTGTTGCTTTCTCGCAGTCACTCTAACAAACACAGACCACTGTGTGTTTGCTATTAATACTTTCGTGTACAGCTTACAGAGCTCAAAGACGAGTTGCTGGGGAGATGAGGGCTAATACTGGCATATAAGGAGCTAAAACGACTGACTATGTTCATGTGAAAGCAGTGATGTTGACCTGAACACATACTCATCCTTTGAATTAATAAAAGTAGTGTCAGGTCTCTTGCACTTGAGTTCTGATTGGTACTTTGAATGCTGTGTTTAGAATAAGCAGTCATTATAAGCAGCAAAGTCTTTTCCCTGTTTTGAAGTAACTTTGCCCATATTTTTTTTGGTCCTGATGATTGCAGGTCTTAGAAACCGTTTCCTGTGCAAGGTAAACTTTAAGTTGGCAGGCTTACTTTCTCAAAACACGTTAATGCTTTTGTTTACAGCCAGCTCTTTTGGGCGAATTAATAACATGGGGCCATAACCAAATAACTGAGAATGGTGTGGTTTGTTAAAGAACTGATTGGCCAAGTAGTACAATACCGCCAAATTTTTTTTTTTTTTTTTACAATCTCAGAACCACTATCAATAACACCCATCACCACAAGTGCAACAATACAGGGCAGAACTCAAGATGGACAACGGTACCAATCAACAATAATTCACTATGAATGCTCACAACGAACAAGCGTTTGTCCCACACCAACCCGGACCGCCAAAACAATTCTGTTGTTGGTGGGCTTGCCTTATTCATCAAGTTCCTGTAATTAACACTATCTATAACTTCAAAGCTCCCTGTGAGGTCTGAGTAAGACCTACTGCTCTAAACACACAGCGTTTTTCCGATTACCTGGTTTCCCAGCCCCTGGGTTGGAGGCCACATGAATCAGTAACAGAACCCTGCTATTCACTGGCATCCTCCCATTTAGGTAGCAACTTTTGCTGGTCCTTATCAATTCATGATTAGTGTTTCCTGAGTATCTGAATGAACAGATGCAGAGTGTTTGAATCCCCATTTAGTTTAAGATATTTAACACTATGTCAACATCATATTTTAAGTAAAGTTGTGTAAAGGAAAATACCATAAATACTTCCCACATTGGTTGGTTTGGCCAACTAGTATATATTTCCGTAACCATTGACCTCAATAAAAGGGCTACTTCCTGCCAACTTACTAATACGTGAATACTCTGTAACTGTTTACCAGCTGTGGCTTCATATGACTTCAGGATGACTGGAAACCCTGGCTTTCACCAGAGGTTGCTTTGTGTACCATGGTTTTGGTTGAACCTTCCCTTATGATTTGGGTATCCAACGCATGGCCTCTACCATTTGTTAATGCAATCATTCTGGTCAATAGCTGGTATATAGTGCACTTTGTGGTTTTATGTTCTTTGCCTGGGGTTGGGAGTTGTGCATGGCTGCTCATGCCTCTAAATGATGCACCATGCAGATAAATCAGTCGAGTCCAAAACCCTTACAGAAATCTGGTGACTCAGTTGCCTTTGAAGATCACGTTGTTCCTTTTTTAAGCACAAATCTGCAATTTCGAAAAGCTTTTTCCACTCGGAAAATCAGTTGTCCTTGTACAGTTCCTTGAAACATTTCAAAACTGGGGTGTTTGTGTTTAGATTGGGATCCAAAAATGTCCAAGAAACTGGGTAACCGTTATAAATAAAATAAGACCACCACCACTTCTTTAATCCCTACTAACCCATGTTATGCTTTCGAATATTGCAGTTGCACCCACCTTACAAGTCTAAGGCACCCACATGATATGGAAGCTCGGCAATGTAGTGTTGACTGACTGTGCGCTCCCTAGCTCAACATGGTGCTTTAGACGGGAAGTTTTAACAAAACTCTTTAGGCTTGATCACAGTGATTCAAAAGGAAAGTATAATATTTCCGAAGTAGTGTACTTGTGACCAGTAATGGGGAAGACAAGTTTGGTGTTCCCAAGTCACTGCTTTAGTACTTAGTTTAAGCCGAATAACTTTTTACTTGTAAGGTTTAAATCGGAAGAAAAAGGGGGGGCTTAAAGTAAAAATGGTTACTTATTAAATTTAAAATAAATGAAATGAATAAATGAATTAAATAATAAAAAAAAAAAAATTCTTCATACCTAAACATTTGCCACAAATTTTGTTCACCATTTTGGAATGGAAACTTGGAATCGATAAGTCCAAACCTATTTAGCATCAGCTAGTTGTTGGTTTCTGTGAGCTGCTGTTTAGTTTTGTCGAAACCTGTATAATTACACCAACGTCTCACAGTGTTGTGTACAGAAACCACAGCCTTCTAATATGTAATGCATCACACGGCTATTAGACAAGTAAATACCTACAGTCACTTATTGTACTAAGTCTGTTGTCTTTGACACAAAATGGATATTATTCACGCAGTTCCACAATAAACAAGGCTTTACTAACAAATGGGAATTATATTTTAGGCTGCAATAATGGTGTAATGTGGTTTGGTGAGTTTGCAGGTATCCATAACGTCCAAGAGGGGGCTACACCTGATTCCACTTGTTTAATCAGTTGATCTTAGTCTTCAAATGGTGGAGAATGTGACTGGCTTGAACAGAGCCCTGATCTTAACTGCTTCAGACACATTTGAGGTCTAAGGCTTAATGTCCAACATCAATGCCTGACTTCACGTTCATATTCCAAAATTCCCCTTTACTGTAGCGGTAATACAGTGCTTGTTCACAATAGTGACAAAATAATAGGCCACTACTGATTTTCTGTGGAGTAACAGTTCCATGGTTTGTGTTTCAGTGACGGGCTATGTTTGAGATGATATTTTTCATAACATGGTAAAGTAAATCTTATTAATTTGCACCCTTACGATTAGAAAAAAACCTTTTTAACCTTTTTCTTATGTGCTTGTCCTGGGTTATAAGTCATTACTATTTATAACACTTTAAAAATAGTAAACTGCTATATGTAATTAAACAATTATTAAGCATTTTGGCTGTTTGTATTTTTAGGGTGAAGAGTTTCTAGCAACTATAGCAGCTCTCGACTCACCCACTAAAGCCAAATATGGAATAGTATGTGTTGTTAAGTCATCTGAATACAAAGTAGTCTGAAATTAATGATGATGATAATAATGATGATAATAGTTCTTCCTTAATTCATGTAATATTGCAAGACCAGATCTAGAATCTAGAAAAACTACCCAACCTTATTATCCTGACTAGTCAGTCATTGTGCCCTAACGTGACAACGGCCACATCCAAAATGGTCATCTAATTACTGTTCCCTGGCATCCAACCTTGGATCACTCTAATGTCCTGTCATGGGGAACACAAATTATAAGGTAGCAAATGATTTTGGGCATTACCTTGAAGAACTTTTTCATTAATGTGTGACAGCATATGCCATCACAAACACACACAATGTCATGGCATCAGCCCACGGCGCTGTTTCACAAACAAGAACGTCTTACTCATGCTGTTTCTAATAAAAGTGAAGTAATGGTTACTTTTGTATTAAAAAATATTGTTCTGGTAACGGCTGTTGTGTTTTTGTTTTAGCTTGCACATTGTGTATATGTGTGTGTGTGTGTGTGTGTGTGTGTGTGTGTGTGTTTGGGTGTGTGTGTATTATATATATAAATATATAATCTATATATATATATATATATATATCTATTATATATAATATAAGATTATACACACATCATTACACACCCACACACACGTACGTATGTGTTATATATATATATATATAATGTGTACGTCGTGTGTGTGTGGTGTATGTATGTATTATATATCCAATACAATATACACACACACACAACACAGTATATCACAACCCAACACACGTACATTTGGTGTGTTTGTGTGTGTGTGTGTATGTATATATATATTATATATATATATATATATATCTCTCTCTCTCTCTCTCTCTCTTCTCTCTCTCTCTCCCCTGTGGTCCGTCCGTGGTGTCCTTTTGTGTGTGTTTGTGTGTCTGTTCCTGTCTCCTCTCTCCTCTCTATCTCTCTCTCTCTCTCCTCTCTCCTATCTCTCTTCTCTCTCTCTACTCGTCATCTCTCTCTCTAATCTCCTACCCCCCCCCCCCTCTCTCTCTCTCTCTTCTATCGTCTCTCCTCTCTCCTCTCGTCTCTCTCCTCTCATCGTCTGCTCTCCTCCTCTCCTCTCTCTTCTCTCTCTCTCTCTCTTCCATCTCTCTCTCCCCTCTTTCCCCCTCGTTCTCCCCCCCTCTCTCCCCTTCTCTCTCTCATCTTCTCTCTCTCTCTCTACTACCTCTCTCTCTCTCTCTCTTTCTCTCTCCTTTCTTGTTCTCTTCTTTTGCCTATTCTTTTTCTTCGGTATATATATATTAGCTATATTATATTACATACATACACATATATACACACATATATACATATATATAGTGTGTGTTTGTGTATTATTTATATATATATATATATATATATATAAATAAATAAAAACTGGCGGTATACAAAAACAACCTATTTTTTTAATACCCCATTGTAAGACCTAGAATCACCTCCATTTACTCACATGAACAGTTATCAATATATATATTTATTTATTTATTATTTTATTTATTTATTATTATTTTCTTTTTTTTTAAGTTTTATAGCAACTAGTATTTTTCCAAATGTATTTGTCCAAATATCCATGTTTCGGCAGTTTAATATGAATTTCTTGGTAACTAAATAAATAGTTTAGCATATACAAGGCTTTTTTTTTTTTATATTCCCTCATTTTACCTTTTACACTTGAAGTTGTGCCATATATGTGAGTGTTCTGTGGTGTTCTGCTCCTGCTGCTGTAACAATTCAATTTCCCCTCCAATCTAAAAATGATGGCAATATGGAGAAAAATGAAAATAAATAAGTATTTAGGTGATTAATACTTGAAAGATCAGATCTCCTGAGGTGACTTCAGTTTTAAGTTGTCATTAACTTTACCAATCACATCAGATCTTAAAGCAGCTATGTGTATATGTGCAGGGATCGGGAAGGTGAAGCGGAAAGCAGGCATGAGGGACACTGCATCGACCGCAGATGCGGATTTTTACCCAGACAATGGAGAGAGGTTATATGACCTGAACCTGCCAGCACTGGTGAAGTTCAACTACACTGCTGAACGGGAGGATGAGCTTTCTTTGGTTAAGGGCACCAGGGTCATCGTCATGGAGAAATGCAGCGATGGCTGGTGGAGGGGCAGCTACAACGGCCGCTCAGGCTGGTTCCCCTCCAACTATGTGACTGAGGATGCAGATGGTTCAGCCAGCAGCGAGATGATGGGCCTGTCAGAGAAGCTAGCCGATGTGGTACGCAGCGCTAATGGGAACAGAGTGCTGCACACAGTTCAGGCCCTTTATCCCTTCAACTCAAGCAACGATGAGGAGCTTAACTTTGAGAAAGGGGAAGTGATGGACGTGCTAGAGAAGCCTGAAAATGATCCAGAGTGGTGGAAGTGCCGGAAATCCGATGGTCAGGTTGGTCTGGTGCCCAAGAACTACGTCACTGTGCTGCAGGAGTCTCAGAATGTGGGCAGCATGGCCGGGCCCCCCACTCCCGACTTTGATTACATTGAGCCAGCCGGGAGCGGGCGATTTGCAGGCAAGGAGTGGTACTATGGCAAAGTGACCCGACACCAAGCGGAGGTGGCACTTAATCAGCGGGGCACAGAGGGAGACTTCCTCATCAGAGACAGCGAGTCCTCGGTGAGTCACTGAATGTCTGTCATTTGGTTAGTGGTACAGTCAGCATTAGACGGTGCACTCGTGAGAACATGTTGTTCTAGCATGGGTCTTTGTAGTAGTTTTAATTTTATAGTTTTCTCTTTTTCTTTTACTTGTAATTTTGTATTATTTCAGAAATTTAAGCCTTGATTTGAGATATATCATGAAATTCTAGCTTTAAATTTAGCATTATTTATTGTGACAGGTTTAAAGTGTGCGTGGAGAATCATGAATCTTTTTTGTTTGAAAGATAAATGAAACCTAAAATAAAACCACAATAGAACAGTTTTCTGATAAAGAGCTTCAACTAAACAAAATGTGTAGACATGTTGATATTACAACTACTGGAGAAAATTAATTTACATAACACTTATCTGGAAAAAGTGTTTAAACCAGGAACCCAGGTTGTTTTACCTAAACCAGCCTGACTTTTAGAAGGCCAGATATGTTGTTTTTTTTTTTTGTACTTATTTTTTGTACAAATTAAAGAAGTGTCAATGATAGATTGGAGAAGAATAGGTTTGGACAGTTCAATAGTTTACAAGTTTTGATGCTCCAAACACAATGAATAACTCCTCACTAAATGACTAAAACTAATATTTGAAAACCACAAAAGAACTATGAAAATGACACGTGAACTAATTAAATATGCTTTAACAATAATACCCAGCGGGGAGTTGTGTTGATTTGCGAATACTTCACGGCTGTGATTCATAGCATATATGAGCCGAAGGCGAGTGCTCTCGATATCACATCCCTAATGTTTTATTTGCAGTAACACATGACCTTGAGTGTTCATTTGCTTTTATGGTTTGGTTGTTGTTGTTTTTTTAAGAAAATATCCAAAAAAGCCCTAATTTCATACTGGTCCATGATGTAATACTGACATTACCTTTCACCACCAAAAGTTGTTACGATGCACCCCTAATAATTCCCTAACAGCTCTAACAGTACTACAGGCATGATGTTTTTATCAATTGCCCAAGGTCCTGTTCCTTTGCCTCCCCTGGCCCCCTCCGCCCCTCTGCGGGCCCCCCTGCCCTCCCCTCCACCCGGCCCCCCCTTCCGCCTTACACTGCCTCCTTCGTTTTGTCCTGTCTTCGGGTTCTTTCCTTCGCTGTCTCCTGTCTGTGTTTGTGGTGCCGTTTTTGTGGCTTGCGGAATTGACACGTCTCAGCAGAGTGATTCCCTTTTGATACCAACACTCTACTACTCTACCCAACGCACTACTTCACAATGCTGTACCCTTGACACCCACCGGCTTTCTGACCTCCTATTTTTCACATTCCCCCCGTGGCTTTTTTTTTTTGTTGTTTTTTTTTCTGTCCCAACAACCGGACTATGAACGGTAGCAACCGATGGGAAACCCGCGTATCTGGCGGGCCCTGTGGGACCCAAATGAGTTCTCGCAGAGCACGGAAGGCTCAGACCAAACAAGCAGTTCAAAGTGGCAAGTTGAAAGACAACTTTGTACTGCATTGGACAAACGCAAGTTCAGCTCTATGGAGGCGCGGTGGAACCTACAAAAGGCACCCATCTTCACCAGCGAGCAGGGTGACAACTGTACCTGGTCAAGGCTCTGGCGGCGTCTGATCGGGCCGACCCACACCGATCTAGAGCCATGTGGCAATAGCTGAAGAGACTTGGAAAAATTGAGCATTCCAAACAGAGAGAAAGTGGAGAATGGGAGAGCATGGTCTTGACAACTCCCATATTCAGCTCATAGACTGTTTCATGGTTGACCCTTCCTGTTATCAGATACAGTAATGTTTAGGGCCTATGTGATGCATTTTGGGCGGTTTAACATGTATAGAATTTACTATTTTTTTCCTCTTAATTATATCCCCTTTGTCCTTTTCTTTCTGTAATTGTGTCTTTGGCACTTCAAGAAACTCGTCTCCGTTTGGAAACGTGTTGGACTTCAGCAAACTTGTGGTCACATTTCCAAGGTTTTTACAGTTGCCTGCTTTCCAAATCATGCTTGGATAACACAGCATAACTGGTTTCACATGCTATATTTATAGGGATCCAACCTGTCTGCAAAACAAATAAAAGTGGGTGACCAAAGCGGATTTATTTTAGCACAGATTTAGTGAGACTTCTGAAAAATTCTTGGTGACTGTAATCTATCTGACGTATGACTTCATGCTGCTATTTCTGAACAGCTTGGTGAGATGTACGCCTGCATTCTTCCTGCTTCAATATCCTGTTTGGGGAGGGGCTCATATTCAAAGTGATTATATATGCCTGAGCATTTGGCAGATTTTGCCATCGGCAAGACCGTGGAGTTAGAGTTGTATGGGGACCCAAAGTCAGGACTGAACGGATACCTGAGCCTTATTTGTCCTTCTTAACCCTACAGTGAGCTAGAACAGATTTGGTGTTTACAATACTTTTTCATTCTTGCTGTAGCACCTTGGGGCTCTGCAAATATTGTCCCAACGACTGCCATGTGGTGGTGCTGAGAAATACAAACCAAAGTAGATGAAAACAAATCTGCAGAAGCGTTTCGTATTATTTCTTCAAATAATTCTCACACTGAAATGTTTAATTGACTGTGATTAGGAAAAGTAACAAGGCTGCGCTGACGCAAGAACCTCCTCCAATGCAAATTTTCCCTTATTTTCCTGTGTTTATTTAACTGTCGTTTAATTAGATCATTCCTGTTTTGTGCCTGCCTGATCTTTTGCGTTGTCGTATCCAGTATTTAATATGTTATGTGAGTCCACATTGGAACTGACAGCTGACCTTTTGCTCGTAAAGGCTTACTTAATTTTTAATTCACTGTATTTAAACTAAGGGCAATGTTTTTTGTAAGTGTGCCTTGAGATATTAATATCTAGAAACCACCTGGAACACCACCAGAGCAGAAAACCTGGCAACTATAAAACAAAAGATTTGAAGCTTTTTGGACTGTGCATCATGCTTTTTCTTCAGATTTTTTGTTGTGTTGTTTTGGGGGTTATGACATTTTTTTGTATCGTTTGTGCATCTCGTAGCCACCACAACTGTGCACATTGTAGTGACTGTTGCAGAATGCCTCACCATTAACACTCAAAAAGCCTGCTTCAAGTCAGGGTCTTTTCTCGGCGCATAGGAACCCTGAGTGATGTAAGCTTGCGGTGATGGGTTCAGATGTCAGACGTATTGACGCAAGTATATACTGATTGGTCCAAGCGCCTGCGCTGAGCTCAACCGCCTTGTTTAAATATACTTGTACACCGATAGCCGTATACACAACAGATCTTTGTATTAAAAATGGAAATAGAACAGACAAAGGAACAGACCATGAAGTCCAGGCTTTACTGAGCCTATGTGCGACAAAGCAAATTTAAGTTGTGTAAGCAAAATTTCACTTTAGTGACACACACTGTTCCTGCTGCTGGTGTGAATGCAAACCAAAAAAGCCCAGGAATGAATGTAGTTTTCGGGGGAGCTACTCTGGGGCATGTTGGTCCCTAGAACTGTTTGGTGCGAAAGCGCCTAAACTGTATCCCAATATCAGTAGCTGGATAGTGAACTTTGTTTGCATCTGGTAATTAAATACTTCCTCTGCATCTGAATCTCACTTGTCTTGTGTGTAGTCATAATCTAGTTAACTAGGCAGAGTGTTTGCTTAGTGGAAGGAGTAAGTAAAGTAGTAATTCGTCCTTAAAAACTGTGCTGTGCTCTGTACTCTGGGCATACTCACACTAGGTGATCCGTACCCCCAGAGCACAGTTTTTAGCTAGTATGTTCGCTCTTTACTGTGCCTGGGAGCGGTACGCTGAACTGCAATTGGGCCCGCTTGAAGAGGTGGGTTCGAGCACGGTTCAGATGGACTCGGAACACAATGTCAGTTGCGATAGTGCAATCCTCTGTTTCCTCTGCGTTGTCATCAATAAATCTATAAGGCATATGAGAGGGCGGTGTGTCAGCGGAACTAAAATGACTTGGGCATAAAGTACAACTGAAGTCCTTTGGGCTGGACAAACATGACTTTCTCCACCACAATAGGGTGGAATCACGATGAAGGAAGTGTTCTCAGGACCGGAACATTTAAGCGCAATGTGAGTGCAGGTCAGTAGGGAATGACAATCATGCTCTGGCACGGTACAAGACAAACGGGTAGTGGGAGTGCACCTTTAGAAAGAGGTTGTCTGTTGGAAACGAGCAAGTCATGGCCAAAATCCAATCCCCAATGATGACCACTTCCAATGCCTGGAAGTGGCCTGGCTGATCTCTTCACAATGCTCTCTGTATTTACTTGTTTTTCATGTACAATTTAAAGAAAATTGTACAAT
The DNA here is from genome assembly GCA_025084515.1 of Ancistrus triradiatus. Classification (NCBI taxonomy): domain Eukaryota; kingdom Metazoa; phylum Chordata; class Actinopteri; order Siluriformes; family Loricariidae; genus Ancistrus; species Ancistrus triradiatus. The sequence continues at coordinate 77,546 of JAJAGP010003263.1, forward strand.
GTACAATTTAAAAAAAAAAAAAAAAAAATGCTGTAATGCAATATACATTGCAAAGTACATTTCACCCTAATCTTTGTCTACTGCATTTTAAGTGTTATTAACACTGGCAATAGTTTCAACACATTTTTCATTATTAGAAAAGAACTAAAATACATTATCTTTAGACCCATTTACAACACACAAAGTGTTGAGCATGCTTGATAATGCACATTCAGTGCAGGTGTGGGAGTTCTTGTGGTTGAAATCTTCTGAAATATTCCTTTAATGCAAGCTGTACAACTAGGTCAGTGTGTTACTTGATTCAAAGAAGTTGTGTGTACTGTAACTGTTACATGTCTTACTATGGAGCTTCACCATGCAGGTGTGTATACAAAGTTCTTGCACTGTGCCTATTGCTTGCGCAAGTGTCAAAAGACTGTGTGGTACAGGAGGAATGCTGGTCTGTGGTGATGTCAGGTGGAGCTGGCAAGGTGGAGCAGGATTGCACAGTGTAGAATGTTGGGTGTTGTGAATGGTTTCTGAAACGTGATCTAAGAAAAGAGCTCAGGTGGATTGGTGGATCACCCTGTGTTTAGATCTGTGTTTAAGAGATTCAGAGTACAAATATCCACATGCAGAGATTATACATGTATGTAGACAAAAGTTTGTGGACACCCTTCTACTTTTTGAGCTCTGTTGTTTCAGAAGCACTCAAGTGTAATATGTTCATAATAAAAAGCATAAATTTCTGGATTCTCTGTAGACATAAAGTTGCAGTAGAATGGGTTGTACTGAATACCCCAGCGACTCTTAGTATCACACATTTATAGGTTTGCCTCCAACAAGCCACTTCATTAACTTTCTGCCCTGCTGTCTTTAAAGTGCATATAAAATTGGGTTGATAACTTTGATTGACACCTTGGCTGGCTTGCACAGAACCTTGACCTCAACTCCATCAGAAACCTTGTTAGCCAGGGCTTATTGTCTAACATCAGAAGACATCACAGTCATGTTCATGGAAATCTCTTTGAGAAGAACAAAGGCTGTTTTAACAGCAAAGGTGGGGGCAAATGTCATGCTAATACCCATGTTTGGATGTCATTTTGGGGTGTTTGCAAACTTTTGGCTATATACTGTACATACTGAAATGGTGATGAGCAAGTGTTATCACTCAGGTGAATTGTGCGTGCTGGATATGCATTGCGTGAGAACCACGTCTGGATTGCAAGACAGTTGCGGTTTAGTTTCCATTTAGAAGTAGTTTCTGTTTGTGGTGGGAAAGCTGACACTCCACAAGGGAGAGAGAGAGAGAGGGAAGCACAAGAAGGGAACAGAAACGTGTTTTTCACAGCGAGACTCAGATTCTACAGGCTCTCAGTTAATGCCAATACCTGCTTCCTTTGTAAATACAACAGATGTGGTGCGTTGTCACATAAAAGACAGTTTCTCTTTCCATAAATGTGTGTGAGAGAGCGGGGGGG
>JAJAGP010003264.1:0-78999 GCA_025084515.1 Ancistrus triradiatus
CCGAAGGTTATAGCGTACCCAATCCACAAGATATTGGAGCACCTGGGTTCACTGATGGGAGTTAAGGAAGTGAAGCATGAGGTAGGTGAAAGTGCCATTCATTTCTTTGGCAATGGGAAGCGTAGCTGGGGTCTCAGTCATGGGAACAGGGACCACAGGCTTAAGGAGGTACTCATAGAAAGAGAGGGAAAGTGATGGGGGAGCTTGATCTTATATGTAACTAGTTTGATCTGTTTTAGGACTGGTAAAGGACCAATATAATGGGGGTGCAGCTTCTTACTGACTCTATTGGAGCACATGTCCTTAATGGAGAGCCAAACATGATTCCTGGATTGGTATTAGGTTGCTTTGCTGTGCCAGCAATTGGCCTGTTTTTTGTGTTGCTGGAGGACCTCCTCCACTAATTGACCTGCTCCCAGATGACCTTGCTATGTCACGGGGGCATTAATAAGACAGGTCCCAAGGGATGAAAGAGGAGTGGAGCTAAGGATGCACTGATATGGTGTGAGCCATGTCTTTGAGTGGATCAAGGAATTTGTGCCTTTTCTGCCTAGGGAAGGAAGCAACTCCAATTGGCTTGATTGTCCATTGGACTGATGATGCTTTCTCCAGCCTCTCCATAAATGCACTCCACAGCTCCAAGCTGAACTGTGGGCCGTGGTCAGACAGGATACTCTGGGTGTCCAAAGTGCTGTAAGATGTGCTAGAACAGGAGCTCTGTGAAAGGTGGGGGCAACTGGTGCGAAAATAGCTGTGGCCCTCAGACTTGGCTATATAGGAGATGAGCTGGAGCTTGTTGGTGGGCAGCATTCTCCCCCCAGTATTTGCAGGCCAGGAAATGGTAGGTATTGATTTCTCCTGGGTGTCTAGAACATGGGCCCAGGTATTGAGGCTATCTCAGAGGGACAGGGGAACATATAATTTAGTGACAGGGCACTGGTGTGAAACAAGAATTTGGCAGCATCAAGGTCCAAGTAAAAGACCCACTTCAGGGCTCAGGTGAAACAGGAGGCTGGCAGAACGGGTGCATGGGACAGGGCTTCAGCTTGGAAGTTTTATTGGACTCCAGGCAATTGTGACAATAAGAAATTGTGAGCTAGAGCCTGGAGAAAAATATGGGCCACTGAATCTGGCAAGGGTGCATCCTCTCCCCACTTCATAGGTACTCTGGGCTACAGTGATCAGTTTAAACCACAGAGGGATGCTTAATGGCCTCAAGCCAGGGTGTTTAAGAATGGGATCAGTGGAGAGCACTTCCTTCAGGGACTTGAAGACTCAAGGGCCTTGAGGAGAGAAACTGAAGAATGACTTCCCTTATGCTGAACTGTGAGTGAGTGATGGAACTGAAATGAAGCGTCGATAGAAATGAGCAAAACCTAGGAAACACTGAATCTCTTTGATAGAACCTTATGGTCATACATGACAACACCTGTAGGAGAGATGATGTGTAAGCTATAATTGCCCAGAAGTGTTAAATTTCTAGTTCTGTCTTATTAGTCATGACTATTGCAGTAATAACTGAGAAATATAGTTACTCAGTCCGCTGAGCATAATATTTATTTTTCAGGGCTAATGTGTTATCAGGACTGTTACCCATGTCAATTTTAAACACACAAACCAACAGTTGGTGTTTTGGTGCACTAGTATTATTTCATCTGACGTCATAATTTATATGTTACTATTACAACTGTAGTGCTTGATAAAGTAATCCCTTGCCAATGTGGTTTTATCAGCTATTGATGAATGACACTGTTCTTGATGAAGTGCTGGCTGATGGATCAGAGATCAGTTTAGGCTTGTGCCTTTGCCCTTTAGGCACTGAAATTCCTCCAGATTCCTTGAATTGCTTATTGATATTATGCACTGTAGAGGGAGAAATATGTAAATCCCTTCCAGTCTTTCTTTGAGGACCATTTGAATAATTTTCTTACACATTTGTTGATAAACGGGAGGTCCTCTGCCCATCTTTCCTTCTCAAAGACCCAGCCTTTCCTTGATGCTGCTTTTGTACCAAATCGTGATTATTATCACCTATTAACATCACCTAATCACCTAAATCACATCATTATTAGTTTTTACCTCATTACTAGCATAGATTGTCTCTGTCCCAACTTTTTTTGGAAAGTGTTGCAGGCCTGAATTGCAGGAATGGATTACATTTACATTTACAGCATTTAGCAGACGCCCTTATCCAGAGCGACTTACAGTTGATACAATCTTACAATCCAAGCAATTGTGGGTTAAGGGTCTTGCTCAAGGACCCAACAGTGGCAGCTTGGCAGAGTTGGGATTTGAACCCTGAACCTTCTGGTCCAGAGTCCAGTACCTTAACCGCTAGGCTACCACAGTCAACAGAATGGATGTTTATTAACAAATGAAATTAAGTTAATTCGAAGGGCTGTGAAATTACAGTCAGGTACTTCCAATCAATGGGATGACAATCAGGTGTGAGTTGTGCACCTGTTTTATTTAAAGAACAGGGATCTTATCAAAAGGCTGCTCTTCACCAACACGTTTGTGGAAGTATATCCATGGCATGAAATAAAGGAGATTCTGAGGAGCTCAGAAAAAAAGAGTTGTTCATATCTGTAACACAAATCCAAAGGGCAATGAGCGGGAACCATACTCTGACCATTTGTTGATAGTCAACAATAGATGAAAGAGATGACAGTAACAAAGGAAACTCTTCAATCAAAAAAAACTCTCATCAAAAAAGCCAACTCCTTAATTCTGAATTGACAAAACAATATTACGTTAGTCGGATTTTTGTAGAATGCCACTTCAGCCAGGAGCCTAATTAATGTATGAGGAAAGCAAAGAATCCAGGTGAGGACACTAGAGTGTAAGAGATGAGAGCCAGAAAGACAATGCAAAATTTCCAAGGGAGAAGTAGCAAATAGGGCACCAGGATGGCAAACACAACACAACAAGAAGCAGATACTTTACACTTCTAAGGAGATATCACTCAAAGAAAAGGAACAAACACAAGTCTGCAGAGACAGCATTTGAAAATAGAAAGTAGCTGTGTAGCGAAAGTTCCAAACAAGCACAAAAGCAGCTTTCTGACTTCACTAGACTGTCGCCGTGACTGTGTGTGATTGGTTTCCTTAACAGGAGATAGTAAAACTCCAGGGGACCTCTGGTTTGAAACGAAATCTCTTAGATCTTTGTAAGTGGTAAACAGTGAGGAGAGCAGTCGCTGTTATTATACTTATCCATCTTATCAGGACATTATTGTGCTCAAATTGTGGCTTCTTTACAGGTCTTTGGAAAAATCTTCCTGGTGTACAAAATATCCACCATATTGATGAAGCATTTGTTTTAAAAGTGAAATTTCAGGTGTCCTACTCTTCTTTGCCAAGAGTTTGTAGACTTTTCCATATGTACAAGACCAGACTCCTATCTCTTTGAATGGGGAGAGACCTATATATCTAAAACTGAAAGAGAAGTTAAGGTTTAAAATTCATATTTAGAATCGCTGGTCTAATCTGACAACAGACAGGGGCTGTACATCATCTGGGTTTGCAAGTTTAAAGTAGGATTAAAGTGCCACCTACTGAACATCTGTAACTTGGCAGCTTTGAGTGGTAGAATTTCATTGTTGGTAGGACATTTGTCACATTTTAGGCTTGACAGCTTTTCGAGGTAAAGTGCATGGAGGGAAATCCATCCTGCCATCACAGGTGGCAAGAGATGAAGTTGTACTGAAGAGCTTGTATTTCAAAGGGATTTGTCATACAAATGTGCCATACAAAAAAGCCACACAAGTTTATAATACAGGACACATGAGTGTCTGTCTACTGAACTCCATATTACCTCTAAATAATATCAGCACAGAAAGTGTTCATTGGGAGTCAATACCAATGAATAGTCCTCAAGCTTACGATGACCATACACAGCGACTGCGTTTACATGCACTTAATAATCCAATAATTGCAGAAAATCATATTTTGTCAGTAATTGGATTGCTACTTTGCAACCAGCCAATAATCTCACAGAAACATATGACATAAATTTCAAACTTTAATCATAATAATCAAATTATACATTTTCTTGTGTGTATACTGCCTTTCAGAGTGTCCCCAAAGTATTCGATAGTATTTTCTCTGCTTTTAATTCCGTGACGTGTTTAATTCCAGGGTTGCCAGATTCAGCGAGGAGAGGGAAAATCAACACATTAAAGTCAATGGAAAAAGACGGCAAATAAAACCAAGTCTTCAGAAATACGTGGACCTGGCAACCATGGGGGAACGTTTTTGCACATGCGCGATCTGAAAGCACCAATTATAATCAGGTTACTGGTATACGTGCAATGAGTGCTCTGATTACTGTGGTAAAAACCAGCTTTGTTCTATCGAATTTCTTAAACTGATTTCTAGATTGGAGTATGCTGTATACGTGACCACTTGAATAATCGGATAACTGCAGAAATCCGATCATTATCGGATTATTAAGTGCATGTATACGCTCTCAATGGTGAGCCATGTGATCTAATCCACAAGTCTGGGGCAGTGGAACATCTATTTCTGTACCAATGAATCATGTCTCACAATCAGCCAATCTAACAAACAAATCTGTGTTTAACTCGGATCAGGACCTATCAGAAGCTAATCTTACTAATTATTCAAATTTACATAGTCAAGTCCCAAAACGCAGTCTCTGGATGTCCAGAAGAGGTCACACACTGTAACACGTTGTGCAGGAGGTGTCTACAGAGTTCCTCTCCTGGATTCCTGCATTCTAGGGTAATTCTAAGAGGAGACATGATGGTACTAAGTCTCCATGATTCTCTATGATAGCTGAATTGAAAGAAACCCAGCAGCAGGGTGAAATCGGAGAATTTGAGTAGGTTGAAAGCCAGACATCCTGATTCAGTTGCATCTGTCTGATGATACGCATGTGAAGTCATCCCAGGAGTTAACTGCAGTAGTCTAGTCAAGGTAAAATGAAAGACTGTACAAACTGTGTGGTGGATGCTATTTATAAATGGTACTTCTGATACACCTCAACATGATCTCAATTAAAGACCAAATCTAGTTTTCCTGTCACATTGAAGCCAAAAATTCAACACTCTTGAATCATAGCTGCGTAATGAAATGTTTTATTATACATAGCCTTGGAGAAGCTGCAGGTTACTTTTGAAAAGCAGCATGTTGTAGATCTTGGCACTCCATCAAATTTGTAAATTGCCTTTAAATCCATTGGAACTGAACTCGCATCATATTCAGATGTTTATTCACTTGTGAGTTAGCAACTAAGTTCTTTTCCCTATCTTTCGCACTGCGTTGCATCCATGGCAACAATATGAACATATGTTTAGCGGATTTCTGTTAAAGTCTCTGGAACGAATGTAAATGAGAAGCCCTTACTTCTGATGTTATAATGGAGCTCAGCAAAAGTTGAGCCAATCATTCTGACTTCTACAATGGATAGGCAAAGAATTTATTATAGGATACATTTAACAGCTTGCTTAGATAAAGAGACAGATTTTAAATATCGCACGTCGTATTTGGCAAAAGTTTGAGGACGCTTCAAACTTATCCATTAATGTGGTCCTAGTGTGGTCCTAGAGGTTTAGGTGATGCCTGTACGATATCAATGACAGGCCAATACTATTAAAACGAATTCTTATTATTGTTTATATTTTTTAAGCCTTCTATTGTATTTCAGTTCCCACCTGATCTGTGAGGGTTAGGTCGAAAATATGCCTTCTCTAAGAAAAATGAACTTCTTTACAGTGGTAGCTCGATTCTCGAGGAGCTCATCAATTTCGGCGAGTGACTAGTAAAAATTGTATCGGTTCTCATCATTTGCTCAGTACTTGGCACATTTGCTTGAACTTGCATGAGTCGAGTCCTGTGACTCTTTTCAGCCAAAACTCGATTCATGATTCAGTTCTCAGTGTTTCAGTGATTCAGATTCACAGTAGCTCTTGCTCAGTGAAGATCTCTGCTGTGTTTATGGGTTTCTTTATTTTTGCATCTACAGTAGTGTATTCTTGGTGCAAATAAATCTCCATGAGTCATAAATTGGTTAGTAATGACTGAAAGTGAAAAGGTAAACAGCAACTGAATCCTCTTGTCTTTCAGGTTGAGCAGGTAGCATTAGTAAGTGTTTTGCTTTTACTTTTCACTTTCAATCCATTACTCACAAAATTCCATGAGATTTTTTAACACTTAATTATAAAATAAGCTGTGTGTTAATGATTTTGATTCTTGCAATATATAAAGTATTAAGAGTTATATTTTATTTGAAAACCTGATAGGCTGAAGGTTGTGCTTTATGGAATAGACAGACTACTTACTAACAGAGCACAGAAAATGTTACACACGGAAAGGAGGAGGTAAGAAAAGGAGTAAGATGTAAATGGAGAGAGACAGACAGCATGGAACAGGATGTTTGCATTAATGAAGCAGAATAAGATGTGATTTAGTGAAGTGGAATTGCTACATGCATCCCCATCATTTCCCGAATTCAGGCCTGCTGCAGCAATGACAGGTGTCATTAGAATTGATTGACCACTTTTCTACAGAACATAATGACTCTAAAGACGTAAAGGACGTGAAAATCTAGCCAAGCAGAGATGCAATCGAACTGCTATTACTGAAGAAAATGGGGAAGATTATGAAGAATCACAAGTCTCTGGCAATGATGGAAAATTTGTATACATTGTTGGATGTTTGATAATTGGATTTTTTTTTTAGATTTAATGGATACCCTCAACTTAATGGCTTCCAACATAGTGGATATTATCAATTCAATGAAATTCAGGTTTGTTTGTATAATGCTTTTCACAACTGGAATTGCCTCAAAGCATCTTCACAAATTCGTCAGCTTCATCAACTTTTGGCTCCAAATCAGCAAGCCAGAGCTGACAGTGGAAAGGAAAAACTTTCTGAAATCATTAGGAAGAAACCTTGAGACAAGCTTTGGCTCAAATAGGGATCCCATTTGTCACTGGGTGAGACTGCAACAGTAGTAAGCATAAACAAAATCATTAGAGGCTATAATTATGTAGAACGCAGATGTTTAATGTTCTGGGTAATAAATTGAATAAAAGTTCTGCTAGTGGACGCTGAGGAGATTGAAGCCATCCTGGTCCAGTTTCAAATAGGCAAGCCGTTCCTCCAGCAGCTGTAGCTATTACAATATAACTAAAAGGGATAGCCAGATGTTGATACCGAAATGAAGGCACACTGAGACCCAGGCAACTGACCACTCCAGTGTCACAAACCCAAGTGGTTATATGTGTAAAATAGGGAGGCAGCAACCACTCCCTAGTCTACTAGTACTCTCTATCTTTATGGGCCCCCAGATCTACACTTTTACCAAAAAGATGATGTAGTAGCAAACTGCTTGATTACGTTTTGAGCCTAGACTGAGTGTGTGTCTGATTCCTAAACACAGAAAGTATCTTGATGCATGCTAAATAATCGAGGTGAGAAAACCCCGGAAAGTTGAATCAGTTCATCAGGACATAAGGTTTTTGTGGGAGAAACATTTAGTCACTCAACTAAGTGACTTTTTCAGTCTCAGCTAGCTGGAAACTTCCCCATTTGCATAATAACCAATACCAGCACCACTGCATAAGAATGGGACCGGTGATCAGTTTATATATGCAAATTGACATGGCCATTAATGGCAATGACCACGTGTTCCATTCACACAGGATTGGGGAATAGGTGTGATTGTGCAATTGTAAGATGGTGAAAGTTGTACTCTGAGGCCACTTACTTGGTTAAGGGATGAACGTTCCCTTTTTGCAAAACTGGCTTCTTTGACTCAAATGGCTTTTCACATCTTCATCCTTGTAAAAGTGGCCACTGGCCTGTAGGTGGGTCTAAACAGCGGAGTCCTGGCCTGATGAAGTAGCTCTTCTATGTTTCACTAGTCGTAAAAGTAGATAAAGAGAACCCAGTTAAATGAATGAGACAAAAATATTGTACTTGGTCATTTATTTATTGAGGAAAATGATCCAATATTACATATTAGTGAGTGGCAAAAGTATGTGAACCTTTGCTTTCAGTATCTGGTGTGACCCCCCAGTGCAGCAATAACTGCAACTAAACGTTTCCTGTAACTGTTGATCAGTCCTGCACACCGGCTTGGAGGAATTTTAGCCCATTCCTCCGTACAGAACAGCTTCAGCTCTGAGATGTTGGTGGGTTTCCTCACAGTAACTGCTCACATCAGGTCCTTCCACAACATTTCGATTGGATTAAAGTCAGCACTTTGACTTGGCCATTCCAAAACACTTCATTCTTCTTTAACCATTCTTTGGTAGAACAACTTGTGTGCTTAGAGTGGTTGTCTTGCTGCATGACCCACCTTCTCTTGAGATTCAATTCCTGGACAGATGTTCTGACATTTTCCTTCAGAATTCTCGGATATAATTCAGAATTCATTGTTCCATCAATGATGGCAAGCCGTCCTGGCCTGCTTTAAGGTTAGGAAGGAGTGGGGTGACTAAGACCTGCTATTCCCTATTCGTGATGCTGTGCTGGGGTTCAGTCCATCAGAGCCTGTGTTTGGGCATTCATTTAAAAGACCCCTTAAAGCACTGCAGGAACATTGGCTGTCACCTGCTCCACCCTCGCACAACCAGCCTGTGTCTTATATTTGTTTACTGCAGGACACACTGACACTTGGTTGTGATTTGGTTAGGCATGTGCTTAGCTCGTCACAGGAGTAGATGTAACACCATTATGTCAGGAAAGCTCGATTTAATTCAGTAAAATGCCCAGAAAGGAGATTCTTGCCTGGTTGCATGGGTCTGGATGTTCTGTTCAGATTTGGTTCACTGATATGAACAGTCATGAAAAAATATTATGTTCTAGATGGCTCTTGCTCTGTGGTTCCTTCATTTTATTTTGCAGTTCCGCAGGTAAGTACCAGCAGCCTACTAGCTGGGGTACTGCACTTATAGACCAAAATTTTCAGGGTTCAATTCTTATCTCTGCCAAGCTGGCACTAATGGGTCTGATGGATTAGAAGACTGTACTGTATCAGTTGTAAGTCACTCTGGATAATGGTGTCTGCTAAATAACTACAATCCCAAATCAGAAAAAGTTGAGACTTTTATGGAAAATGCAAAAAAAAAAAAATGCAGTATTCCTTACATTTTCTTTGACTTTTATTTGTTTGCAGACAATATGAAATTTCAGATTTTTGGTCAAAAAATTGGTACAAAAGCAGAGTCCACGAAAGGCGGAGTCTTTGAGGAGTGTAGATGGGCAGAGAATCTCCAGTTTATCAAGAAATGTGTAAGGAAATTGTTGAAAAAATGTCCAAGTCCTAACTTTTGCTGAGTCATCTTGTTTTGCATTGTCTTGTTGAAAAGTACACGGATGGCCCTGGACAAGATGTCGCCTTGAAGGTAGCATATGTTGCTCTACTATCTTAAGGTACTTTTCTGCATTAATGCTGCCATCACAGAAATGTAAATGGCCTTGGCCAAGACCGTTGCCCCAAACCCATTACCATGAGCCTGGCTTTTGGACTTGTAGCTGATAACAGTGTGGATGGTTCTTTTTGTCCATTTCTTCCAAAAAAGGTCTGGAATACTGATTATTTTGACCACAATACATGTTTCCATTGTGTAATGGTCCAGACCTTGTGTGAACTTGCCTGATTCAGTGACACTAGCTAAGATTTTTTGCACAGTAGTAACTATATGTACCTGTATATACCTGTACTAATGTTGTAATAATAATCCTGGATTATCTGGAACCACATCTCCAGTGGTAGTACTTGGGCCCAACACCAACTCTAATATCAAGATGTTATCTCTGAGCATAATTTAACATGCAAAGGTTCCCACAACCCATCTCTCTAAACCTTGACAAAGCACAGCTTCTGCCGTCTCTCTTGATGCTCCTGTTTAAGCTTGAGCATAAATCAGTCAGATGCTACATTTCCCTATTAGAGACTGTAATAGCACTATACAGGGAGTGATTTGCTTTTTGTGCGCTGAGGGGGGCTTACAGATCAATGCTGGGCTGCGTTAGCGCCAAATTACTTTGTGCTCAGGCGATTACACTTTTCTGTAAAAATTTGTAGCCTGGGAGAGAGTAGTAACTTTGGTCTTGGTTAAATAGATTGCAGCTAGGCTAGCTCAATCGCCTGAGATCGAACTTCTCTAAAAGGATCAATTCTCTTAGCGACTCCTGATCAGTCACTTTGTTTGCACACACTCCCTTATTGAACGGCACACACTGTAGCAAACTCCATTCAAATCTGTGCCGAGGATATCTAAAGGTTCACAATTTCAGTAGCCCTCAGGCACTAGCTTTTAAGCATAACAGCATAGCAGTCTTAGCAAAGCCATAATTCACACTTTTGGCAAGGGGTAAAGAACAACACACACCCAGATAGAACTGTTGGATTGCTACAAAACTTGACATGTAGTTACGTCGCAGACATATACAGTGGGGCGGAAAAAGTATTTAGTCAGCCACTGATTGTGCAAGTTCTCCTACTTAGAAAGATGAGAGAGGTCTGTAATTTTCATCATAGGTACACTTCAACTGTGAGAGACAAAATTAGAAAAAAAATCCGGGAAATCACACTGTAGGATTTTTAAAGAATTTAATTGTAACTCATGGTGGAAAATAAGTATTTGGTCAATAACAAAAGTTCAACTCAATACTTTGTAACATAACCTTTGTTGACAATGACAGATGTCTCTTATACAGAGAACGAGGTCAAACAGGTGCCATTAATACAGGTAACGAGGACGGGTGGAGGACAGATGAACTTGTTAAAGAAGAAGTTACAGGTTTGTGAGAGCCAGACATCTTGCTTGTTTGTGGGTGACCAAATACTTATTTTCCACCACGATTTACAATTAAATTCTTAAAAAATCCTACAATGTGATTTCATGGAATTTTTTTCTCGTCTTGTCTCTCATAGTTGAAGTGTACCTATGATGAAAATTACAGACCTCTCTCATCTTTCTAAGTAGGAGAACTTGCACAATCAGTGGCTGACTAAATACTTTTTTGCCCCACTGTATGTAAATGATTACGGGTGTGATCTGATTAGACACTGGGTTTTGCCTCAAGAGGGTGTAAAAGTGCTTCCCCCTGCTCCTCTGCAAAAATGCACTCCGAGGCTACTTTTGGGTAATGTACCTCTTGGTTTAGGGATCGTTGACTGCTAGACATCCCTCTATGACACATTTGCCCACAGCTGGGCCTGTAGATCCTCCACACACACACAGCTGAAGCTGGATTCCCAGCTTGTTCCATTAATGTCTTAAATGGTGATAAATCTGGCAGGCCAAGGAAGTGTTGCAATGTGGCGGAGACGTTCCTGGGAAACCTGTACTGTGCTTGAGTGAGCATTATTCTGCTGAAAAATGCCAGTTGGAAACCCTTACATAAGAAGCAGCTCTTGGCCACAGGATGTCCTGCACATGAGCTGTTACTGAGATCACAAAAGTAGTTGGGGCAGCGTGATGTTCCACAGCAGAGGCAGGATTGAAGTGCTCACCACGGGACCGCCACACTCTAACTTGACCATCAGTGGATTGCAAACAGAACCTGGATGTGTCACTAAAGACAATACAGTCCCAGTCCATAGCAGTCCAGGTTTCTCCTTCATGCCACCACTGAAAATGAAGGTAATGGTGGCTGGCTGTCAATGGCAGGAAACAGATTTCCACCCATGATATATGCACCCATGTGTTTTTTTTGCTACTGTACCCACCTCTGACTCATAGCCACCACTGGTCATTACCTTTGAGCCATCACATTCCTCAGCATAATGAACTGACCTAAAAAAAATGTGGTGCCAGGTTGAAAGTCACTGAATTCTTCTGTATTACACGTATGTCTATGGAGATTGCTTTAGATAGACAAAGTCACAATTAGAATGGATGTCCACATACCCTCCCCATGGTTGTAGAGCTTGCGAGGTCACTTAAAATATCCTTGAAAATTACATGGATGTGAAGAATCCTGCACTATGTGTAGAAATCTACTATTCTGGTATTAAATCAGTGTACAGTCTGAATAAGAAGGCGCTGCGTTTACAGCCTTGGAGCTGAAAGGAAACATCACGCCAACACTATTGCTTTTAAAATCACTCTGTTTCCCTCAGCCTTCTCAAGAGAGTCTCGGCTCTTTGCCTGAGGGAGAGGAAAACATGTAAATTCTGATTTATGAGCTTCTCTTCTGCGAATACACAACTATACACAACTCTTCACTCTAGCATTCACCAGTTGTGCTCAGAGCCGAGACGCCGCAGTGAATGTCATTTATATTGCTGGCATACTGTATAAAACTGGTAAGCCATATTGTCTTTCTGTCTTGCATTACTATTTGTTTTCTCAGTTTCCAACTCTTAGAGTTAAACTACAACACAAATATAATCTTCTTGTAATCACAGTTCACATAATTATGTCTTTTGTTTTGTCTCTGTTTTTATTTTGGTTTCCTTTTTTTTCTATCCTCATCAGTTCATTAGTTTCACCTGTGTCATATTCTAACCCAAGTGTGTCCACCTGTGTTTTTGTCACCATTCTGCTCATTCAGCTGTGTTTAAAATCCTGTCATGTCTATTAGCAGGTTTTCCATCCTCCAAGGTTTTGCAAATTTTAAAATTGAGCTTAGATAAACCTGAATGGAAAAAGACCATAATTCAAAAACACTCAAGGCAAGGTGGAAAAGTTAGAATATTGCTAAAGCCGAAATGCGATAAAAGGTGATGGAAAAGGGTTTTCTGAATAAGCAATGACATATCAAGCTGTGATTGGCCGTTCAAGTCACATGATTGCACATGACTCTGCTAAAAAAAACAGGCATAAAAAGTTTTTAAACAGCTGTGTTCATGGCAAAGTTTTGACGTGCATTTCTGAGCCTTGGTTCTTTGTTCTTAGTTTGCCAGTTTTCTTTTTCTTAGGTAAAAGATTCCTTTTTCATTCAATTTCAAGATGCTGTGTCTAGATGAAAGTTGGAGGCAACTGGATGAGTACTTGGCTCTTGAAGACGTTTCACCTCTCATCTGAAAGGCTTCTTCAGTTTCAGAAACCGATTGGGTGTCCCAGGGATTTAACCTCTAGTGGAAACATCACCTTTTTCAAGCACTACAATCCTGGTGCATTTCAGACCCAGCAACACAACGGCAGAGAAAGTGGTTCATCCCAAGAACAAAACACTCGAGCATAAACTGAGCAACGTTGTGTATGTGGTGCAATGCACTGAGGACAGCTCAGATCGATACATAGGAGGAACCAAACAACCACTCCACAGACACATGGCACAACATAGAAGAGCCAGCTCATCAGGACAGGACTCGTATTTTGGACAGAGAATGAGGATTTGAAAGAGAAGTTAAGTATGCCATCTTTGTGCAATTATCAGCCATCTAAAAAGCAGTCTTAAAATCCCTTCTTAGGCAGTTTAAACCCCCATTTGCTCCTCAACCCATAAGGAATGACTAATGGCAGTGTGGGGCATCGACTCGCAGATGGGTCACACCTTGGCCCCCTGTGATCCTAATGACTTATGGATTGGCAGGGTGGGTCAAGGAGAGGTGAGCCCCACTAGAGGTCAAATACCTGGAACTCCCATGCAGCTTGTATAACTGAAGAAGCCTTTAGGATGAGAGGTGAAACGTCTTAAAGGACAATAGTCTAGTTGCCTTCAACTCAACATAAAGTCTGCCATGTCCTGGTTGACTAAGAACCTGCACAGTCATATAAAAATAGGATGTGTTTTTAATGTGATTGTCCTATATGGCTGTATCTTGGGACATTTGTTCATTGCCACTTGTCCAATGTCACAAATGTTTACTTTTTTCACTTTTTTAAATCTTGCTTTTCCTGGTCAGGGTTTATCGTTTCCTCCATTCAAGAAATAGCACAAATCACTAGCGTAAGTGTACTCCGGAAGGGATGCCAGTAAATTGCACAACTGGGTAAGAGTAGCTTTTGCAGTGCTGGAGGATGATCTCCTTCCAAAGGAAAAATGTAAATTCTCAGACTTTGCAGTGTGAAGATATGCATTGGGATTTCAACACCTAACCCAGCAATCAGTATTCTAACAGTGGTCCATGTTAGAATACTGTCAAATGAGAGTGCAGTAACTCCCAGGTCTGGTGTGAATATGCACAGGGCTCTGGAGTCCTTGATGGCAACTGGAGAAAATTCCCACATAAAATGAGATTTGGTTTACAAATGATCTATCCACAAAGCTTTTTGGGGTGTGTGCATACAAAAGTGCTTGAACTAAATAGATGGATTAGTTGAGATTAAAGGACCTTAAAGGCATGAACTGCAGATCATTTCTATAATCCTTACATCCAGTCCATAATATGAAATTATTCAAATGAGTATATTTGCATTACTGTATTTAGCAGAGGATCTGATCCAGAGCAATTTACAATTTATACATTCGTACAAGCATTTGAGGGTAAAGACCCTTGTTTAAGGGCCCAGCAGTGGCAACCTGGTAGAACTAGGACTTGAACCCTCCATTTACATTTACAACATTTAGCAGACGCCCTTATCCAGAGCGACTTACAATTGATGCAATATTACAATCCAAGCAATTGTGGGTTAAGGGACTTGCTCAAGGACCCAACAGTGGTAGCTTGGCAGAGGTGGGATTTGAACCCTGGACCTTCTGGTCCATAGTCCAGTACCTTAACCGCTAGGCTACCACAGTCCAGTTCTAAAATCTAGAATTTAGTACCTATACTCCATGGCATTGTATTAGCATCTTTATATTTTTTTTCATATTCATATTCAGTACATGGTGTGACTTATCATTGTTAATGTACTCACTGACCAAAATAATGCCCCAAATAGAAATGTCGGAGTTGCTGCAAAACTCTGCATGCAGTTATGTCGCAGGCACATATGTAAATGATTACAGGCGTGCTCTGATAAGACGCTGGGTTTTGTCACAAGAGGGTGCCTTCCCTCTTCTGCCCTATAAAAAGGCTCTCAGAGGCTACTTTTTGGTAGAGTCCCTTTTGGCGAGAGATCATTGACTGCTAGACATGCCTCTATGACACATTTGCCCCCAGCTGGGCATGTAGATTTTCCATATTCATAGTTTCTTGAAGCTGGTGTTTTAGCTGGTCCCATAAATGCTCGATTGGTTTTAAATCTGGTGACCAGGCAGCCCAAGGAAATGTTGCAATCTGGCAAAGACATCATCGGAAACCTTTGTTTTTTGTTGGTGAGCATTGTCCTGCTGAAAAATCCCAGCTGGCAGTAACTGAAGCAACACGTGGGCACAGGATGTCCTGCACATATCGCTAATCACTACTAGGGTTGACCGACTGTCATATGCGATGGTTCCCCCAGATCATCACTCCAGCAGCAGAGGCAATGTGTCTCTTCACAGCATGGGCAGGATTGAAGTGCTTACCACAAGGCCTCCAAACTCAAGTCTCTAAAGATGATATGGTTCCAGTCCATAGCAGTCCAGGTTTCTCATTCACGACACAACTGCAAACAAAGGTGATGGTGGCTGGCTGTCAATGGCAAGACAGGTAATGGGTGCCATGACAACAAATTTCCTTCTGCTAAGCACCTGGAAATGGCAGAGACGGGGGTGTGCAGTGAAGGTGCCATCTGTGTCTGGATGGTGGACAATGAAACTGTGGGAGCTGCTCGATTTTATCGACACCCTTTACCCATCTTCACTGAACACGGCACATATAGCATTGCTGAAGGTAAGGAAGTAAACAACTCAATTAAATACAGTACAACAAATGAACAAACAAATGAAGGAATGGTTGCAAGTTCAAATCCCAGAGCTGATGGACAATTGAGTAAGCTCTTGAAACTAATTGCTTTAATATTGCATGATATTCTGTTTGATTTCCAAGTTGCTTTGGATATAAGTGGCTGCCAAATGAATACATGACCATGCTGTGAGTAATTAGATCCAGTCAGTGTCTGGACTGTCTGGCCTTGGCTATTGAAATGATAATTGCCCTTGGTGACTCATCCTCATTCTTGACACGATGAGCTACTGTTTCTTCCCCTAGACACAGTCTCTCTCACACACAGTGTAAAAGTCCCAGTTTCAGACAAAAGTAAGGCAGTACGGTCTTTTCTTGTATGCTTATTTGTTTGTTTGTTTGCTTGAGAGCGGTGACGCCTTTTTTCCTAACAACATTTTTGTACACCAGGTACTAATGAAAGTAGACCATAGCAAATTCTAAACATTTTTGCAAGTCTTTAGCAGAGTATATCCTGTGATTTTATGCAATATTACCTGACTGGACTGTAAACTATTCCATTGAAATGTAGCACCATAGTTTACTGTTGGCAGGAAGGCTTTATTTGAAGGCATTAACTGACTCTTTGTTTTTTGTTCTTTGTTGGTAAGAAAAAGTGGTACACTACCTAAAGTCCTGGCTAGGGTTTGAATCCTTATTATTATTTTTTGATTGTGTATGTATCCATGGATAAAAGGATCTGCCAAATGAATAAATGTGAATAGTTTGATTCGGACACATTATGGAGATGCTAGCATGCTTCATATTATAAACCTGTTAGAAGTGAGAGTGGCTGAAATGGCAAAGAGCACTAATTAGAAGTGGTGTCCCAAACTTTTGACCATCTAGTGTTTTTGTTTAATGTGTTATTTAACATCACATCGACAGGAGAAAGGTTACATCAATAGCAGTCATACTCATTACTATTGAGCCAATCTTTTATGGGGATTGATATTGCCTTTCCTTTTCTTTCAACACTTTCAACTTAATTCTTTTCTCTGTTAAACTCCAAACGCAAACTTATCTTTCTCCACCTTTTTCTCACAATTAGTATTATTACCCCCCCCCCTCCTCTCTCTCTCTCTCTCTCTCTCTCAATGTCCATCTGATCTTTTTTTGTTTGATCTCTCTTCTATGTTGTCCCTTGTTTTTAATTTTTTAAATCAAAGTGGCAAAGGGTCCATAGGGGGCGCCACCCCCATCAAGTTGCAAGTTGAAAATAAGTTAATTATGTATTTTTTATTATAGATATAACTATTGAACTATTTCGTCATACTATGTGGCTGGTACTCATGATATCGCTTATTTTTAAAGAATTAATAATCCAATTTTCTCCAATTCCAATTTCTGTGCCACTACACACTGTAGTGTACAGTTTGTGTGTGCGGGACGCTTGCCAAACTATTACCTATTTATGATTACCTATCTGTCTTCAGCCTCTTATGCTGTATAGGCATCTATATGTGTGATTGTGTTCACTCTTTGCCTTTTGGACATATTACAACAGGGATGTAGTGCTGGATTTTCATTCTTTCTTATTTTCTTTGTAGTACAGTTGTACCTCGGTTCTTGTCTTTAATTCGTTACCACAAGGCTTGTCGAGAACCAAAAATGATGAGTACCGAGAAAAATTTCCCATAAGGAATAATGTGAATTGAATGAATCTGTTTCTGACCCCCAGAAAATCCACACTGTATAAGGCATTACATGCATTAATGGAGTGGTATTGTACAGGTGCTCCCTGATTTACGATGGGGATATGTTCCGAATCCATAATAAGTTAAAAGTATCATGAACGGAGGAGTTTTATGACCTCTCGCACCTCAAAATGCGGCGAGAATCGAATTTGACGAGTTCTAAGGTGGCCTAGAACCGAGGTACCACTGTATTTATCTTTACAAAAAGATAGGCTATATGTATTATCAAGTAACACACACACACACACAATTATTACAGTTATGAAATTACCAAACAGCCACACAGTAAAATCCTGAGCAACTTTAACAAAGCACAAATAGTTATGGCCTGACAATTGAGTTGAAATGTATCCCAAACCCGTGCTTCCCAACCACTGTGCCGTGACACATAAGTGTGACATGAGAAATCATCAGGTGTGCCGTGGAAGATTATCCCATTTCACCTGATTGGTACTCTAGTGAAAGGCAGAATAATTTCCTTCTCTTCCACTAGAGGGCAGTAAGATATCAGCTTTGTATTCAACTAAACAGGCCCAGGTTTCACACTGAGGAAGTAAATTGAGACTAGATTTCATTATATTGAAATAAATATATTTTTGCTTGGTGGTGTGCCTTGTGATTTTTCTAATCTGAATATGTACTGTGGGTCAAAAAGGTTGGGAAACACTATTCTTAACTAACATGACCTGTAAGGTGCTCTCTGTCTTCAGTGGTGAGTACCTACTGACAAGGGTCTGAGGAGGGACGAACCACAACCGGTGCCCAAGGCTCATCGATGCATGAGAGCAATGAATCCCACCCTCTCGTCTAAATGGACGAAATACATTTTTAATGCTGGTTACATGAGGAATGTGTCACAACACACAGTCCAACATTCCTACCGAGTATGGAACTGCCTTATTGCAGACCGGTTTGGCTTCTCCCGGAAGAAAACACATACACTATGTCTATGTCAACTGTCTTCTGCCTTCATGCTTAGAGTGTTAAGGGGATTGGCCTGAGGATACTGCAGCATAACATTTAAAAATTATAGTAGTGCTAAAGAGTAGTTTTATTACATTGGAGAAAATGTTAAAAATCATTCAGGGCTGGCATCAAGCCCCAAAGGCCCACTCCTAACGATGCCCCTGCTTGCAACAAGCAAGGAAACAAGCCAAGCATTTACTCCTGCGGTTTTCCACCATGAGTATGGAGAGCAAACACTGACTCGAAAATAAATCTAAGCATGCGTTATCAATCAAACACAGAGGTGACAAAGTTTGTTATTACAGCCAAGGGCTTCCTAAACTGCAATAGGGATTCAGATTCAAATACAGCACATGCACTGTGTTAATTATCATTCTATAGTGCAAATTATAGTATGAATATATGTTTCGATTTATAGCTAGAATCAGCTTTCAGGGCTGCTTGTTTCTAGAGTAAAAGGCAACATAGATTAACAGGGGCTCTTTGGGATCCATGCTGCAGTGGCACGTTTACTGCTTGTGGCATAAAATGTATGAGTGGGAGTGTTTATCAAAGTGGGACAAGGCATCCCTCGTCACAATGAGCAGCAGCTTTAAGCGACTTTTCAAGAAAACTACCACACAATACCACACAATGATGATTTATATGTAACTTAAGAGGCTGTAGACGTGTAAAATAAACTTTTTCTTTTAGTTAGCCTTTCAGACAGCATTTGTTTCAAACTATAATTTCTCCTCACAAGCACATGTGATAATTCAAAGTGAAATAAATTTTTGGTTATTTAGATGTAGGCTGAGGTGGATTCGTCTATTTACTGTGTATAGATTGTGCAACACAGACTATTTAGTAACTTTTGTACTATGTTGGGCATATGCTTTTGTCTTCGTGTTACTATGTGGAATATATTTATAGATATGTGTATATACAGTGGGGCAAAAAAAGTATTTAGTCAGCCACTGATTGTGCAAGTTCTCCTACTTAGAAAGATGAGAGAGGTCTCTAATTTTCATCATAGGTACACTAAAAATCCAGGAAATCACATTGTAGGATTTTGAAAGAATTTCATTGTAAATTATGGTGGAAAATAAGTATTTGGTCAATAAATTTGGTTCAGCTCAATACTTTGTAACATAACCTTTGTTGGCAATGACAGAGGTCAAATGTTTCCTGTAAGTCTTCACCAGGTTGGCGCACACTGTAGCTGGTATTTTGGCCCATTCCTCCATGCAGATCTCCCTCTAGAGCAGTGATTGTTTTGGGGCAACACGGGACTTTTCAACTCCCTCCACAATTTTTTCTATGGGGTTGAGGTCTGGAGAGGATGGCTAGGCGCCCACTCCAGGACCTTGAAATGATTTTTTACAGAGCCACACTTCTTCGTTGCCCCGAGCGGGTGTGTTTGGAATCATTGTCATGCTGGAAGACCCAGCCACGTTCCATCTTCAATGCTCTCACTGATGGAAGGAGGTTTTGGCTTAAAATCTCACAATACATGGCCCCGTTCATTCTTCCCTTAACACGGATCAGTCGTCCTGTCCCCTGTGCAGGCAATGCATGCTTCACAGTAGGTATGTTGTTTTTGGGATGCAACTCAGCATTCTTCCAGTTGAGTTTTTACCAAAAAGTTCTATTTTGGTTTTATCTGACCACATGATATTCTCCCAATCCTCTTCTGGATCATCCATATGCTCTCTGGCAAACTTCAGATGGGCCTGGCTTAAGCAGGGGGGCACGCCTGGCACAGCAGGATCTGAGTCCCTCTCGGCATAGTGTGTTACTGATGGTAGCTTTGTTACTTTGGTCCCAGCTCTCTGCAGGTCATTCATCAGGTCCCTCCCTGATATTTGCTCACCGATCTCATGATCATTTTGACCCCATGGGATGAGATATTGCGTGGGGCTCCAGATCGAGGGAGATTATCAATTGTCTTGTATGTCTTCAATTTTCTTACAATTGCTCCCACGATTGATTTATTCACATCAACCTGCTTGCCTATTGTAGATTCACTCTTCCCAGCCTGGTGCAGGTCTACAATTTTCTTCCTGGTGTCCTTCGACAGCTCTTTGGTCTTGAGTTTGGAGTCTGACTGTTTGAGGCTGTGGACAGGTGTCTTTTATACAGATAACAAGGTCAAACAGGTGCCATTAATACAGGTGACGAGTGGAGGACAGAAGAGCTTCTTAGAGAAGAAGTTACAGGTCTGTGAGTGCCAGAAATCTTGCTTTTTTTCAGTATTGAGTTGGACCAAATTTTTATTTTCCACCATGATTTACAATTAAATATTTTAAAAATCCTATAATGTGATTTCCTGGATTTTTTTTCTCATTTTGTCTCCCATAGTTGGAGTGTACCTATGATGAAAATTACAGACCTCTCTCATCTTTCTAAGTAGGAGACGTTGCTCAATCAGTGGCTGACTAAATACTTTTTTGCCCCACTGTAATTTTCATAACAATGGCTTATTCTAATTCTACTGTTCTCAGAAGTCAGCTAGATCTACATTACATTATCAAAAGTCCAATCACTATTTTGGCATTATGAACGTTTTACTTAATACATGGTTATTGTAGCTAAAATGTGTGATACAGTCATCATATTAGTACATACTCTTCAGTTGCATCCATTTTCAACTACAATTCCTATCTTCATTCTTGAATTAAATTGGTTTGTTAAAGCATTGCTTTGTTGAAGTGGTCTAAATAAAGCTATTTGCCACCAGTCTGTTATTTGTACCACTTAAGAGAAAGGTTACAAATTAAATATACATTTATTTAACTTACTGCTGTAGGTGAAACATCATAGATGTACTGGAAAGTCATGGAAATTCAGAAACAGGAAGCATTTTCAAGTCTTGTTTTTTCACAGGGTATTCTCTGACTGAGAGGTGATCAGGGGCGAAACAGATATATCCACCTGCCACTGTGGAAAATTGGATTCTGTCATTGACTAACTTTCAGCAACTTTTGTGGCAGGCACTTAGTGGATCTAATCTGTAGCCATTTTCATAGAAAGAGGAGCATGTTCCATGGCTCAGAATTCTTTAGCACAGACCAGGGGATGATTTGATGGGATATAGAGCAGAACAGCCAATTCTACATCTCTGCATCACTTCAGTAGTCTCAATCTACATGCTGAGCAATGCAGAATAACCTGGTACACACTCTGAATAGAAAAATAACTGTGCTTTTAACTGTCTGGCTTCAGACAAATAGCAGCATTTTCTAATTACAGCTGCACACGTGAGGGAGGCAATTTGGCAAAATGAATGCGCTTGCACTTTCCCCTACAGCTCAAACCAGGCAGATAAAATAACCACAATTACACCGTGTTCTTTTATCACATTATGTATTGTTAAAAGCAATATAGAGTAGAATGCAGGGGGAAAAATCATAGAAAGTGTATTTGTTGTTTAGTAATCCCACACTAGGGATTCCACAATTGTTGTAAAAGATACCATAAAGACATCAGGGTTTTTTTTTCCCGTTCCTGCCACCTAAACACCTTGGGCAGTATTCATAAAGATTCTAAGACTCCTCTTAGAGAGCTCCTAACTTTTAAGAGTTTTAGCTTAAGAGTGATCCAGAAATGATCTCAGAGCAAATCTGAGCAAGGAGAACACACAAGCTTTTATCTCAGTGACCAGGCGGGGTTGACCAGGATGACAGTGGTGTGAAACAGTGTTTGCCCCTTCTTGATTTTCTATTTTTTTGCATGTTTGTCACACTTAAGTGTTTCGAAACATCAAACCAATTTGTATATTAGTCAAAGGCAACACAAGTAAATGAAGGTGTGAATGTTCTTTTTGCTCAGCAGTGGTTTTCATTTTGGAACTCTGCCATGCCATTTTTGCCCAGTCTCTTTCTTATAGTGGAGGCATGAACCCTGACCTTAAATGAGGCAAGTGAGGCTTGCAGTTCTTTGGATGTTGTTGTGGGGTCTTTTGTGACCTCTTGGTTGAGTCGTCGCTGTGCTCTTATGGTAATTTTGGTTGGCCGGCCACTCCTGGAAAGGTTCACCACTGTCCCATGTCTTCACCATTTGTGGATAATGGCTCTCACTGTGTTTCGCTGGAGTCCCAAAGCTTTAGAAATGGCTTTATAACCTTTTCCAGACCTAGCGGTTAAGGTACTGGACTGTGGATCAAAAGGTCCATGGTTAAAATCCCACCTCTGCCAAGCTGCCACTCTTGGTCCTTGAGCAAGACCCTTAACCCACAATTGCTTGGATTGTAAAATCATATCAATTGTAAGTTGCTCTGGATAAGGGTATCTGCTAAATTCCATAGATGTAGCTTATAGGATCTTTTGGTGTACTTCACTTTGTCAGACAGGTCCTATTTAAGTGATGTCCTGATTGAGAACAGATGTGGCAAAAATCAGACCTGGGTGTGGCTAGAGACGGTGAACTCGAGTGTCATAAACCTTAGTTAAATTATGTTTTAACAAGAGGGGGCAATCACTTTTTCACACAGGGCCATGTAGGTTTGGATTTTTTTCTCCTTTAATAAACACTTTCATTTAAAAACTGCATGTTGTGTTTACTTGTGTTGTCTTTGACTTAATATTTAAATTGGTTTGATTTTCCGACACATTTAAAAAAAACAATTTTTTTTTTTTTTTTGTGGGGGTAACCCCTTGACACTCCATATACACCATAGCTAACTGAAGAAAAGAAACTTGATTCCTGATGTTACAAATCTTTGTAACTTTCCTGTTGGAATAGTTGTGGTTAATACTCGATATTACGATATTATATTAGCGATATCATGCCACCATTTCCACCACCAAAGCAGAAATCTGCTCAGTAATGGTCCCATTCTAGCTCTACAGACATAGAGTATGGCTGAAATGTTGCATTTAATACCATTTATTGATGGTTGGCTCTCTCTGTCTTCAAGTGCCCCCATAAATGCCCCCATAAATGCCCCCATCAACGGCATACCACGACTACTCGTGGTGGTGTAATAGTGTGGGAGATATTTTCTTGGTACATTTTGGGGCCGTTAATATCACTTCAGCATTGTTTAAATGCCACAGCCTACCTGAGTATTGTTGCTGGCCATGTCCTTCCCTTTATGTGCCACAGCGTATCATTTTATGACGGCAACTTCTGGCAGAATAATGCACCATGGCACAAAGCTCGAATCATTTCAAACTGGTTTCTTGAACATGACAGTGACTTCAGTGTACTCAAATGGCCTCTACAATCACCAGATCTCAATCCAATGGAATACATTTGGGATGTGGTGGAAGGGGAGATCTTTGTTTCAAAAGCAAAAAACATGAAAAAAATTAGGATTCATTTCAAATGATTCAAATAATATCAAATTATGTATCATATTAACATTATTGTACTGTTATATGACTGGAAGGAACTGTATGAATTCAATTCAATGAAAAGCCAATGAAAACAACATTTTCCAAATGACCTTGAAGCTGACTTTCAGAAAAAACAAGAGGTATCAAAACGTTTGTGCTTCCTGCAGATCATACCTGCTGCCTGATCCAGGTTTTGCTATGGCAAAGTCACCAGGGATGCTGAGGATTTTGTGAGATCTTGGTCAGCTGAGGGGGTGGCGTGGGGGTGGCGTTGGGTGGGCTGTCACAGAATTTCACAAATTGTAGGATGTCATCCTAGAGACTCTTTTTCAGCCACCTGAGGTATTCTTCCCCCGTCCCCATTTGGGATGGCTGTGTTGAGATATTGTATGAGACACACATGCTCTCATCTGCCATTCCCTCTGGTTTGATATAGTTTTCTCCACCAGTGGATTGGGGATCTGTATTGCTCATTCCTAATGAGTCCTTGGTCCACTGTGGTGATAAAATATTTTATTTTCTCCACTGCTGGCCAAATTATCCTGAATGGGGAGATCTGCAAGTGGTGAAAGTCCACCATTCAGGGTCTGTAGCAGATTCAAAGTTTTCTGTGATCAGAGATGCATGTCCTATTCCAAACATCCTCAAATTCACCTATGCAACTGACTGCTCCACCTCTTTAGGTAAGCTGGACCACACTCCAAGCTTTAACCTGTTTTATGAACCTCCCTTACAAATCATTCCCTTTCTGTATACAGCAAATCCACATCACAATGAATACCAATGACATCCCTGATAGGAAAGCAAACTGATGGGTCTCCTAAAAAACAAGTATATTCTGCTATTATATTCCAAACTTGTATTTCATAAGGTAAAACATGATTTAACGTTATGGACAATTTAGAGGAAACGGAGCAGATGGGCTATTAGGTGCTATGGATGGTGAGCCGCTTTGCAATTTTGTATGAGTTTACAATTCCTAATATATTGGTCAAAATGAGAACCTTAGATGGTCCTTGTTAGAGGATTTGTGAGTGAATGGTGCAGCCAAGAGTCATACATGTAACCACATTTGTGTTATTCAGGAAGCAAAGAAAAGCATCTTGTTTGATGCCTGTTTATCCTGATCAGAGGGGATGGTCAGGAAAGGGCAGGGGGTTGTGGGAGAGCTGGTGGGTATGATGACTTAGTGGAACTAAGACTATAATATAATACAAGTTAATTCATTTTAGAATATATATTATGTTATGTTTTTACAAAATATATGATGAAATATAATTATTTATTAATCTATATAATATACACCGATCAGGCATAACATGACCACCTCCTTGTTTCTACACTCATTGTCTATTTTGTCAGTTTCACTTACCACATAGAAACAGTTTGTGGTTCTACAATTACAGACTGTAGTCCATCTGTTTCTCTATATAATTTGTTCGTACCCTTTCCTCTGATCTCTAATGGTCAGGACCACCACAGATCAGGTCCTATTTGAGTGTTGGGATCATGCTTAGTGCTGCATAATAAAAATTTGATGTGGTGGTCCTGTTATTGTGTGTTGTTACGATATGAATGGATCAGACACAGCAGTGCTGCTGGAGTTTTTAAACACTGTGTTCACTCACTGCGCACTCTATTAGACGCATATACCATATTGGTCCACCATATAGATCAGATAGAGACTCCAGCTCATCCAGTGTTGCACAGTTTGTGTTAGTCATGCTCTAATCCTTCATCAGTGCTCATCAGGACACTGCCTACAGGATGCTGGTGGCTGGACATTTTTGGTGGGTGGAATATTTTCAGTCCAGCAGTGTTTAAAACCTCAAACAGCACTGCTGTGTTTGATCCACTCATACCAGCACAACACACACTAACACACCACCAACAAGTCAGTGTCAGTACAGTGCTGAGAATGATCCACCACTCCAGATCTATGCTGGTCCTGTGGGTTATTTGAACAGAGTAAGGGGGAACGAACAAAGCATATAGTGAAACAGATGGAGTACAGTCTGTAACTGTAGGAATTACAAACTAAGTTATTTATTTCCATTTTCTAATTTTAATTCTTGTGTGATGAGAAATATTTTAATCTGGTTTCTGTCTCATCTCAGTCTTGGCCATTCCCGGTCTGACTCAATTACTAAAAGTCTTGGTCTTGACTAAGACTTTGTTCTAGCCGTCTTGACTACAACACTACATTGCCATCATGTTGCAAGCCCTATGATTTAAAGCCCACCATGATTGAAACTCAGGCCACAAGAACTGCAATTTCCAGCAGCTGCCTCTACTCACTGAGCCTCTGCAGCTGCTTTTGTGTTATTTGTTCTAGATTAATAATTCAGCGAAAGTCAGCATAAGCTGTCTCCCTCCATGCAGCAGTTGATTAGTTGTTAAGATGACCAGATTATTCCCCATTTCCCTCATGTGTTGTCAGCACAGCCTAGAACCTTAAGCATTGCCCAGTAAGCTTTATATGTACTGAAATTATCAGCAGTGCCATCTACTGAAGTCTGAAAAACATTTGCTGTTCTGTGAGGAAGACAAAGGAACCTGATTGTGTTCAACACCCCAAAATATTGGATCAGAACTGCATAGTTCAATTCAAAAGTCCAGAAATATTGAATCTTCCTGGAAAATCTCAATGCATATGGTCTAGATCGCAACAATTTTCTTCAGGAAAAATAAATAAAGTTGCTGTCAGCCCATCTGCAGTCACTATCCAGAGGCTCCCTAAAGCCCAGATATGAGTAAGTTCAGTGAGAGTGATTTTAACATAGATTACCATTGAAATACTTTGTAGTGGAAGCACGGGCTGCCAGCACCCTTCAGGGAGCATGGTGATACCTTGCAGACTCCAACCTCCAAGCTTTGCATAAAACATTTTGTTATACGATGGAGATGTTTTTCTCCATGGGTGACATTCCCATTTAACACAGCTTATGGTTGTTTTGGGACATCAACACGAAAACGTTCACATTTCAAACCCAGACTATTGAGCTGCCAGTAGAGTTCTACCCACTTAGATCACATACGATCATGCAAGGAAGATTACTTCTCAAAGATACCTGTACACAAACAAAAAGAGCACTGCCTAGGAAGAGTGCATG
This sequence comes from Ancistrus triradiatus, assembly GCA_025084515.1. NCBI lineage: Eukaryota > Metazoa > Chordata > Actinopteri > Siluriformes > Loricariidae > Ancistrus > Ancistrus triradiatus. The sequence continues at coordinate 26,833 of JAJAGP010003264.1, forward strand.
AATTGGAAAGAATCACTCCATTGCCGTCAAACACTGCAATTTGATCATTGTTAAACCTCTATCTTCCCCTCTGCTGCAAACTCCAAAGAGCTATGTGTTTCCTGATGTATAATTCAGCATAGGTTGTATTCAACTGGAACTTTCATAAAACACTGTTCTATTATTATGGCAAGCAAACTTATGCTAGGTCACTTTCATAATTCAGAATAATGTATCCTGTCCAGTACAGTAACATACATTCCCTTAGAGAGAAAAACTTTTCACCAGAAGGCTAAGGGCCAAGTTCTAGCACAGCGAAACTACCACTGTTGGTCCCTTAACCCTCAATTGCTTAGCTTGCGTCACGAAATTGTATCTGCTATGAGACTGATAACAAATAATTCTACTACGAGGTGGACTGGAGAGCCACATCATTCTGTCTCCCTTCTAGGAGTTACAGTGGGGCAAAAACGTATTTAGAAAGATGAGAGAGGTCTGTAATTTTCATCATAGGTACACTTCAACTATGAGAGACAAAATGAGGAAAAAAAAATCAGGAAATCACATTGCAGAATTTTTAAAGAATTTCATTGCAAATCATGGCGAAAAATAAGTATTTGGTCACCCACAAACAAGCAAGATTTCTGACTCTCACAGACCTGAAACTACTTCTTTAAGAAGCTCTTCAGTCCTCCACTCATTACCTGTATTAATGGTACCTGTTTGACCTTGTTATCTGTATAAAATACACCTGTCCACAGCCTCAAACAGTCAGACTCCAAACTCAGCCATGGCCAAGACCAAAGAGCTGTCAAAGGACACCAGGAAGAAAAATGTAGACCTGCACCAGGCCGGGAGAAGTGAATGTACAATAGGCAAGCAGGTTGGAAACCATACAAGACCATTAATAATCTCCATCGATCTGGGGCCCCACGCAAGATCTCATCCCGCGGGGTCAAAATGATAATGAGAACGGTGAGAAAAAATCCCAGAACTACACGGAGGGACCTGATGAATGACCTGCAGAGAGCTGGGACCAAAGTAACAAAGGCTACCATCAGTAACACACTACGCCGAGAGGGACTCCTGCAGTGCCAGGCGTGCCCCCCTGCTTAAGCCAGTTACATGTCCAGGCCCATCTGAAGTTTGTCAGAGAGCATATGGATGCTCCAGAAGAGGATTGGGAGAATATCATGTGGTCAGATAAAACCAAAATAGAACTCAACTCATCGTGTTTGGAGGAAGAAGAATGCTGAGTTGCATCCCAAGAACACCATACCTACTGTGAAGCATGGGAGTGGAAACATCATGCTTTGGGGCTGTTTTTCTGCAGAGGGGACAGGACGACTGATCCGTGTTAAGGGAAGAATGAACGGGGCCATGTATCGTGAGATTTTAAGCCAAAATCTCCTTCCATCAGTGAGAGCATTGAAGATGGAACATGGCTGGGTCTTCCAGCCTGACAATGATCCCAAACACACCGCTTTTGCAACAAAGGAGTGGCTCCGTCAAAAGCATTTCAAGGTCCTGGAGTGGCCTAGCCAGTCTTCAGCTCTCAACGCCATAGAAAATTTGTGGAGGGAGTTGAAAATTCGTGTTGCCCAGCGACATCCTCAAAACATCACTGCTCTAGAGGAGATCTGCATGGAGGAATGGGCCAAAATACCAGCTACAGTGTGTGCCAACCTGGTGAAGACTTACAGGAAACGTTTGACCTCTGTCATTGCCAACAAAGGTTATGTTACAAATTATTGAGTTTAACTTTTATTATTGACCAAATACTCTCTGTATTTTCCACCATAATTTACAATTAAATTCTTTAAAAAGCCTATAATTTTATTTCCTGGATTGTTGCCCCTTATTTTGTCTCTCATAGTTGAAGTGTACCCTATGATGAAAACTACAGACATCTCTCATCTTTCTAAGTAGGAGAACTTGCACTTACAGTGACTGACTAAATACTTTTTTGCCCCACTGTATGTTGGTGCCACCATTCCTCGAGGGTAAGGTTGTGCTCGGTGCTTATATTCTGAAAAGTTCTTTGTGGAGTGTGTGAGTTTTTCCAAGATAAAAAATCCATCTAAAAGCTATATAAATCAACATTAAAAGGCAGTCTGAGTTGCCTGTGAAATGTCAATGGGATGGCAGATTCATGCATGTAGTTTGGAGCTGCCCAGCAGTCTATGATTTTTGGTGCCAGATTCATGATTATATAGAGAGAATAACCATTATTATTTATTATTATCCTTTTACCCTGCAACTACACACTGATGAGCCATAACATTAACACCACCTCCTTCTATTTACACTCTTTCTGTGAGCTCTACTAACCATACATGTGAACGTTGTAGTTCTACAATTACAGATTCTAGTCCATCTGTTTCTGTACAGACATTGTTAGTACTCTTTTATCCTGTTATTCAATGGTCAGGACACCACTGGAGGACCACAGAGCAGGTGTAATTTGGGTGGTGGATCATTCTCACTGCATTGACTGACAGTGATCCTGTGGGAATGCAATATGATGTTGCAATTTGTTCTTGAATACATATTAGTAAAATAATGATTTGCCTCTAAGGTCACCCTAGAACGCCTGTTGGTAGAGGTTCCAGGTTGGGAGAAATTCCCCGACTGTAGCTATAGTCTGTGAATTAATATGCAGTTACACGGTCAGCTATGTTTTGTCCTGCACCTTGGCAACCGCATTGTTTTTTGCTGTGATTACTGCTTGAAAATTTTCAAAGGCCAATAAAATAATGGCTTGCTATTCCGTTGTGAAATATACTGCTTTAGACTGCTCCATCTCCAGCTTTTTAAAGTGCATACACACACACACACACACACACACACAGAGGACTCAATGAGAAAATCCTGACTCAACGAGTTGTGAACCAGTCATGGTACCAATTAAGCCAGTGCATGAAAGATTGGTTTACTTAAGCTGGATATCATACTGAAACCTCAAGGTATCTGAACTTGCTTCATGGTACAGCCCATAGGTCCTGGTACTGTGTTCATGGATACATGTGCAAATGTTGTGTGTACAGTGGTACCTCAGTTCTCGACCACCACAGAACTTGTCGAATTCGGTTCTCATCGTTTGCTCTGTACTTGCTTAAACTTGTGTGAGTAAAGCCACACGACTCGTTTCATCCCGAAACTTGATTCACAAGTCACGAGTCATGACTCAGTACACAGTGATTCAGATTCCCAATAACCCTCAGTCTGCTATTTTTATCGTGTTTTTCTTTATTTTTACATCTGTAGTACTGTACTTTTAGTGCAAATAAGTCTCTATGGAACCTAAAAAGGTTCATTTATAAGAGCCAACTGAAAGGAAAGCAAAACAGGAACTGAATGCTCCAGAACACATGCTGCAGTTAGCTTAGCAGTTATCCTAGCTCACAGAGTTCATCAATAGAGTAAGTGTTTTGCTTTTACTTTTCACTTTCAGTCCATTACTCAATTAATTGCATGAGATTTCTCAACAGTTTATTATAAAATAAGCTTTGTGTTAATGATTTTGGTGGTTTAAACATCAACTTACTTATCATAGTATTTTTGTTTAGTTTTCTCGGAACATATCTCCATCATGAATCAGGGAGCACCTGTATAATACAACTCCATTAACGCATATAATGCCTCATACAGTGTGGATTTTCTGGCAGTCTGAAATGGATTCGTTCAATATACATTATTCCTGATGGGAACAATTTGCTTGGTACTCATTGTTTTTGGTTCTCGACAAGCCTTCTGGAACGAATTAACAACAAGAACCGAGGTACCACTGTATTTGCACTTCTGTTGTGCATGTGGTATATGCTAGTGTGTATATTTAGCACTAAAAGTTCACAGTTAGCGTCCGCGATATATGTTTGAGATTAGCCTTGTTAGCACTCAGCACTGTTAGTACTCACTTTGTTTGTACAAGCATTCGCATCATTAGCTTATTGTCTGTTTGGGTAGAATGTGGCTGTTGGCATTAGAGTGTAGCACTTGCTCTGGTTTTGTGCATTTCTCTGCTGTTGTATTGTGTTTCTGTATTTCCCACCATGTCCTGTGTTAATGAAGAGTGCACACTACACTTAGGTCTTTCTCCCTTGCCGCATTGTACCCTATAGCACTTTTTTTTACAATGGAGCATTGTCTCAAAGCAGCTTTACAATTTTAGATCATCTTTGAATATCTAAGGCCAATCCCAAATTGAGCAAGCCTAGGGCAACAGTGGCAAGGAAAAAATATTTTAAGGATGAAACCTTGGGAGGACCAACACTCAAAAAGGGACCCATCCTCCCTGGGTGACTTGGATGATGAATGTAAGAATGAAACAAATTTTTCTAGTCAAATAAGTCTGTAGTGATGGTAGAAAAACAGAAACTAAGTAAATATTAACAGATACATAAAATATTGAATAAAATCACGTGAAAAAATATGCGTATCGACATTATTTAGTCCGATACAAAGTTATTTGATCTTGATTTACAGCAATAGCAGACGCTCTTACCTTTCTTCCAGCTGATACAATCCAAGCCAAGTGGGCGTTAAGGGCCTTGCTCAAGGACCCAACGGTGGCAGCTTGGCAGAGGTCGGATTTGAGCCCTGGATATTCTGGTCCATATCCAGTACCTTAACCACTGAACCACCACAGTGCACTTCTGCAAAGTTGCTCTGTTAAATGGAATCTCATAAATGCTGCAAACATGGAAAGGACAGGATCAGTGGTTAACTGGTTCGTTTGGTATGGGCTCTTTACAACTAATAAGAAGGTTGCAAGTTCAAATCCTGACTCCATCACTACTGGACCCTTGAGCAAGGCCCTTAACCTTCAAATGATCAGTTCAACCATAATGCAGTAACCATTATTGTTGTGAATGCAAATGTTTCTGGACATTAGTAGTCCACAGCTGTAACCACCAAACCACTAATCAGAAGGAATTCATGGATAGTACTGTCGGGCTCTTGTGCAGGGATCTTAACTCTCAACTGCTCAGTTAAGTGGCTCTGGATGAGGGTATCTGAGGGTATCATTTACATATTACTGTAAATGGAACATGCAGTAGTGGCTCAGTTGTTAACGTTCTGGAAACTAATCAGAAATTTGGGAATTTAAATCCTTGTTCCAGCGTGGCACAGTGTCTTCGAGATGACGAGAAGGTCCTGCGTTCATTCTACGTGGGACGGTCTGGGTCCTTTCTGTGAGGAATCTGTCCTCCCTGTGTCCGTGTGGGTTTATTCCGGGGTATTCCGGTTTCCTCCCACAGTCCAAAGACATGCTTTAGGTTAATTGGTTTCACTAAAATGGCCCCAGTGTGTGTATGTGCCCTTCGATGGATTGGCGCCCTGTCTAGGGATGCTCCTGCCTTGTGCCCTGTGTCGCTGGCTAGGCACCGACTTTTCCACGACCCTGTCCAGGATCAAGTGGCTACGAAAATGAATGAATGAATGAATCCTTGCTCCACCAGCGATGGGCTGCACATATCAGTCATATGTGTCTCTTAATTCTCTCTTACAGTCGTATGAACAAGTTTGGGCACCCCCTGATAATTTTTCATGATTTTTCCTGTGTAAATCATTGGTTGTCCAAGCTCAGCAATTTCAGGTAAATATATCATACAGCAGATGAACACCGTGATATTTGAGAAGTGAAATTAAGTTTATAGGTTTTACAGAAAGTGTGCAGCAGTAATATCAAACAAAATTAGGCAGGTGCATAATTTGGGCACACCTTGTCATTTGAATACCTTTAGCACACTAATTATTGGAACACAAAATTTGTTTTGGTAAGCTCATTGACCCTTGATCTACATACACAAGTGAATCCAACTATGAGAAAGTGTTAAGGTGGCCAATTGGAAGTTTTCTCCTCTTTGCATCTTCTCTGAAGAATGGCAACATGGGAGCCTCAAACAACTCTCAAATGGCCTGAAAACAAAGGTTGTTCAACATCATGGTTTCAGGGAAAGGGGAAAAGCTCTCTCAGAGATTTTCAGCTGTCAGTTTCCACTGTGAGGAACATAGTGAGGCAATGGAAGACCACAGGCACATTTTAGTTTTAAGGAACTCCCGAAGTGGCAGACCAAGAAAAATCTCAGATAGGCAGAGGCGAAAGGATGGTGTGAACAGTCATAGTCAAGCCACAGACCACCTCCAAAGGACCTACAACCTCATCTTGCTGCAGATGGTGTCACTGTTCATTGTTCAACTATACAGCGCACTTTGCACAAGGAGAGGCTGTATGGGAGAGTAATGCAGAGGAAGCCTTTTCCTGCAGACACGCCCACAAACAGAGTCACTTGAGGTGTGCTACAGCACATTTGGACAATCCAGCTTCATTTTGGAATAAAGTGCTGTGTACTGATGAAACTAAAATGGAGTTATTTGGACATAACAAGGAGCGGAAAAAGAACAACACAGCATCCCAAGACAAAACACTTGCTACCCCACAGTAAAAAATTTGGTGGCGGTTCCATCATGCTGTGGGACTGTGTGGCCAGTGCAGGTACTAGGAATCTTGTTAAAGTTGAGGGTCGCATGGATTCCAGTTAATATCTCCAGATTCTTGAGAACAATGTTCAAGAATCAGTGACAAAGTTGCACCGAGGCCAACGACCCCAAACCCTGCTCAAAATCTACTGAGCATTCATGCAGCGGAACCAGTACAACGTTCTAGAATGGCCATCTCAGTCCCCAGACATGAATATTCTACTGAAAATGTGGGCTGTCCATGCTCGGAAACCATCAAACCTGACTGAACTGGAGATGTTTTTTCTAAAGAAGAATGGTCCAAAGCACCTTCAACCAGAAATCCAGACTGGAAGCTGTAGGAAGCGTTTTAGCGGCTGTTATTTCTCCCAAAAGGAGGATCTACTAAATATTGATGTCATTTTTCTTATGTTGGGGTGCCCAAATTTATGCACCTGCCTAATTTTGTTTGAATAATTACTGCACACTTTCTGTAAATCTATAAACTTCATTTCACTTCTCAAATATCACTGTGTTCATCTGCTATATGATATATTTAACTCAAGTTGCTGATCTGAACAACCAATGATTTATAAAATAAAATCATGAAAATTATCAGGGGTGCCCAAACTTTTTCAACGACTGTAATTATGGACATTAGTGGTTGAGAGTGGTTAAGGCTTTGGACTTCTAATCCTGACTCCACCACTGCCAGTCAAACTAGAGAAGGCCGACTTGGATACTTCTGAAGCTGAATCCCCTTTTTCTGTTTAATGTCATCTGAGTTATGTAGGAGTTTTTTTACAGTGCAGAGAGGAACCACATTTCAGAGAGTTCAAGCGTTACTGAAAGACAGACTCATCTCATATCTTGTGATGAATTGTACTGTATCAGAGGGTACGCTTTCCAGCCTAACTAAAGACAAGCCATACAGATCTCCGCAAATGACACACTCGTGCATCATCATTAGAGACGAACGCACAAGAGCACACATTTTACACAGAGTGCTATCAGGGAAAAATGGATTACGATTGGTAAGAGGAAAAAAAAAATGCATCAAAAGTGGCATACTTAATTGAGTCGCATGTGGAAAAGCAGGACTAGGCAATAACAGATGGCAGAGAGAATAGAGCAGAAGACATAAAAATAATCACTTTTCACCTGTCTTATTTAGACAGCGAATTTTCGCATTCAAGCATACACCGGACTTATTATGTTGTACAAAGACTATTTTTTTCACCTTCCCCTGAAGGTCTTCTCTCCTAACACTGAAGATAACAAATAAGCATGCTAAAATCCAAAATAAATTTTCCTGCTCTGTGCACTGTTTCCTTACAAGAACACAGAAATTCTGTTTTTTAACATGGACAAGGAATGTCATATTAAACTCATATGTATTCAAAAATTCTGCATTCTGTGTTAACAGTGCAGGGTTGTAAACAAATGTAAGCTCTAGTTGCTTCTCCCAGCCACAAAGGCTGCATTTGCACAGGGTGGCAGCTGAATGATAATGATGAGATCCCCTTTTCACTCTGGGACTATGCAGTCAATTCTGCTAGAGTGATGGGGCATTTTAATAAACTAATATGACAGGTATGTGAGATTCACTGACCTACTGAGTCAACAACTGCAGGAATCAGTCATGGCTGTAATATAGAATTGCTATATCATCCAGATCCACATCTATGGGACTGTGGTAGAACTATGGACCACAAGGTCCAGGGTTCAAATCCCACCTGTGCCAAGCTGCCACTGTTGGGTCCTTGAGCAAGACCCTTAACCCACAATTGCTTGGATTGTAAGATTGTAAGTCGCTCTGGATAAGGGCATCTGCTAAATGCTGTAAATGTAAATCTAGGTTCAGATCCATATTGGGAGAGTTTGAGCTGGGAGGTGCATTATTCAGATTCACAATAACCCTTTCTCAGTGCAGATCTCCAGTGCAGATATCCACTGTGTTTTTCTTCATTTTTACAATCTACAATACTGTATTCGTAGTGCAAAAAAGTTTCAATGGGTCCTGAAAAGATTAGTTGATAGGAGCCAACCGAAAGCAAAATAGGAATTTTATGCTCCAGAACACAGGCTGAAGTTAGCTTACTCACCAGTAGAGTAAGTGTTTTGCTTTTACTTTTCACTTTCAATCCATTACTCACTAAATTATGAGATTTTTCAACGCTTTATTATAAAATAAGCTTTGCATTAACGATTCAGGCCTGCTGTAGGGTAATGTAAGTGTTTTAAACATTAACTTGCATATCATTGCTTATCATAGGCTCTACAGTATAGACCTCTTTACCAAACACTCCAGCTAGTCAGTTCAGGATACATTTAACTTGTGATGGGTTTGTCTGAACATATCTCCATCGTAACTCAGGGAGCACCTGTGTAATACAACTCCATTAACGCATAGAATGGCTTATACAGTTTGGATGTTCTGGGGGTCTGGAATTTCCATTTTTCCTTTTGGGAAAACATTGTTCGGTAGTCATCTTTAAGTTCTCAACAAACCTTCTGGAACAAATTAACAACAAGAACCGACATATCACTGCATATTGTGTTGTGTTAAATTTGATGATTTTGGAAACAAGCCATCTGTGTAGTGCGTATTTCTAAATTGGAAGATCTAGATGGTTCGTGTAGTTAGTAATTATCATAATTGCTCCATTTAAAAAGTACCTTTATTGTTTACTCATTTTGCATCTCTGTCACGCATCTCTTGATCTGGTGCTACAAACTCTGGTCCTTGACACAAGGAGCTCTGAATATCAGAAGGTCACTTCCATGGTGGAAACTCAGGAACACCCCACCAGCCCCCCCCCCCAAATGAAACTGAATGTCGCAGCAAGAGCCCTCATCAGAGTCTCATCATCTCAGAGATTTCTACTGGCTTTCAGGTTGTTGGACTGATAGGGGCTCTCACCACCTGATCCCAGCTTTCAGAGTGCTGGCCAGATAGTATGCTTCAGTCTACAAGCAGTAATGTGCAATATAAAATGGTCAATGATTTATCTTGGTCAATTTATATTCAAGATTCATAAAGGTTTTTTTTTTTTTCTTCCCATGCTAACCATAGACATATACAGGTATGCACTGCGTAAGGTCTGATTGGAAAACAGGCGGATTGTGGGACAGGTACGAAATAGTTTGTAGTTAAAAATTCGTTTGTATTTGGGGTGGTAAGCTGACGTATTCAAGCCAGCAATGTCTCACATATTAGCATTTATGATAGTGGTCGAAAGGGCTCAGTTCTTTACCTACCCCCCCTCAACTTTAGGGGAACCCTTCCCCCAACCACCCCTCCCCAAAAACAATCAAACAAACAAAAAAAAAACCCTACACCTATGATTTGGAGAGTGGCTTTGTAAGAGGTCGTTGGCTCGTCGGGAAGAAAACCTCAGGGCTAGAATATTGTAGGTTTTTTCATATAGCGTACATGAAATTTGCTGTCAAGCCACTTTTTCTTGGGACCCGACACACCACTGTGGACTCTTGACAATAAAAGGTGTCAATTGGAATGCACTTCGTTCAGTAAAACATCGATTTCCGCCTCAGAATAGCTTTTTCTTTGCATTTTATGAGACATTTCCGAGGATTTTCCCTGTGTTTTGCCAATCCAAAGTTTTCGTTATATGGTCTTCATTAGTTATTTGTGGGTGTGGATTATGGTAATTGTATGCTAATTATAAAGGAACTTGCACATGAGGAATCTGATGGCTTAAGGGAAGAAACTGTTACAGTCTGCCAGCGAAACACGGATGCTCCAGTCTCGTTGGATGGTGTAAAAGTGCTTCTCCCACTGCCATATAAAAAGGTTCTCAGAGGCTACTTTTGGGTAATGTTCCTCTTTGTGAAAGCTTGTTGATTGCTAGACATGCCTCTATGACACACTTGAAGACATTTTGCCCAGCTGGCAGATTTTGAGAGGGGACGCATCATTCGACAGAAGCAGGATGATCGTGTCCTGCCATTGACAGTTAGCCACCATCACCTTCATTTGCATTTGTGTCATGAACAAGGACAAAATCCGGACTGCTATGAACTGGGACCTTATTGTCTTTAGCGATGAAGCCAGGTTCTGTTTGCGATCTGCCGATGGTCGTGTTCGAGTATGGGGCCTTGAGGTGAGAGCTTCAATCCTGCCTTTGTTGTGGAATGACACATTGCCCCAGCTGCTGGTGTGATGATCTGGGGAGACATCTCATACGACAGTCGGTCACCCCTTGTAGTGATAAGAGGGATATTAACAGATAAGCAATAAGTGCAGGACATCTGCCTCTCATGGTGTTGCCTCTTTTCAGCAGGATAATGCTCGCCCAAGCGGAGCAAGGGTTTCCCAGGAATGTCTGTGCTAGGATGCAACACTTCCTTGGCCTTCCCAGTGGCCAGATTTATCAATCGTGCATTTATGGGACCAGCTTCAATGCCAGCTTTGGCAAACTGAGTTTGCAGGATCCACAGGCCCAGCGGTGGGCAAATGTGTCACAGGGCCGTGTCTAGCAGTCACTGATCTCTCACCAAGAGGTACACGACCCAAAAGTAGACCCTGGAAGCCTTTCTACAGACCAACAGGGGAAGCTATTTTACACCCTCTTGTGGCAAGTCCTAGTGTCTAATCAGACCACATCTGTAATCATTTACATATCTGTCTGCGAAATAACTGCATGCTTAATTTATTTGTAATATTTATCAAACATGTATTTATATATAAACTTCTGTTCATTTATATTTAGTCCTAGTGCTAGCCATTTTACAACTTATGTCATAGGTTTAGAGTGACAGCTATAACAGCTTTTCTCTCTTTGAGACTGGAAAAGGCTGGAAAAGGTTACAAAACCATCTCTAAAGAGTTTGGACTCCACCAATCCAACTAATTAATGTTAATGTTCATGAGTCCACCATCAGAAGAACACTGAACAACAATGGTGTGCATGAGAGGGGTGAGCAAGGAGAAAGCCACTGCTCTCCAAAAAGAACATTGCTGCTCATCAGCAGTTTGCTAAAGATCACGTGGACAAACTAGAAGGCTATTGGAGGAATGTTTTGTGGATGGATGAGCCCAAAATAAAACTTTTTGGTATAATAGAAAAGCGTTATGTTTGGAGAAAAGAAAACACTGAATTCCAGCTTACGAACCTTATCCCATCTGTGAAACATGGTGGTGGTAGTATCATGGTTTGGGCCTGTTTTGCTGCATCTGGGCCAGGACGGCTTGCCATCATTGATGGAACAATGAATTCTGAATTATATCAGGGAATTCTAAAGCAAAATGTCAGGACATCTGTCCATGAACTGAATCTCAAGAGAAGGAAGACAACGACTGCAGCAAGACAACGACCCTAAGTACACAGGTCGTTCTACCAAAGAATAAAGTTAATGTTTTGGCATGGCCAAGTCAAAGTCTGACTTTAATCCAATCGGTTAATGTGAGGAAACCCACCAACATCCCAGAGTCGAAGCTGTTCTGTACGGAAGAATGGGCTAAAATCCCTCGTGCAAATGAAGAATTTCAGGGAGTTAAACTGAATTTAACATGCTGTCTGGGTATATTTTGTTACACAAACAGTCAGTTCTCATAGGGAGAGTGGCCTTTAGTAGTTACCCTGTGTTCTTTGCTGGTTGACCACTCCTGGGGTGGGTAATAATGGTCTTGAATTTACTATTTGTAAATTATGTCTGCCTGTGTATTGGTGGAGTCCAAACTCTAGAGATGATTGTGTAAACCTTTCTGGTCTAATTACAGCTCTGTTTCTAAGGTCCTCGGAGGTTGTTTTTAACATGACAAGATACACTGCCACAAATGTTTTGTGAAGATCAGACTTTTATAGATCCCTGTTCTAATTTAGATCAGTGTTTCTTAATCCTGGTTGTGGAATCCCACTGCACTTCACATTTTAGTGTTTTTCCTGCTCCCAACACACCTGATCCAACTACTTAGCTCATTTCTAAGCCAATTACCGAGTTAAAGTGGTTGTGTTTAAACAGGAGAATACTAAAATGTGCAGAGCAGAGTAGAGGAGGCTCCAGGACCAGGATTGAGAAACACTGCTTTTAATAAATCAAGGTGAATCTCCACACTAAATTGTCATCCCATTGATTGAGAATTAATAATTCAAATTTCATACTTTTGCCACTCACAGATATGAAGTGTCGAATCATTTTCCTGAACAAATAGATGACCAAGTATAATATTGTCTTAATTTGTTTAATTTGCTTCTCCTTATCTACTTATGTATGCAGTAATATTGAAAATACGGAAGGGTTCACAAACGTTCAAGCACCACTGTACAGACTGTACAGTTTTTGACGTTATACGCCTAGTTCTGATCAAATGAAGCTACGTGACTCCTGACATTGGTGAAAATAAGCAGAAAAATGATGCAATCACCATGAAACAGGCACAGTTACAGACATCTGCTTTACAGTATACCCAGACCAACTCCACATGCCCACACTAGCCAATGAGCTTCGATTTGAAGGGCTGAATATAAACTATGAATAAAAGATAGGTAGAAAAAAAAAAGAATGAGGTATGAAACAAGTAAGATTCTAACTGAAACACATTCACTGTCAAAACAGAAATGTTGCGTTACTTTTTAGCAAAAATCTATGATATAATCAAAACAACACAGTTACGATAGGACCTGCACTCAGTGGACATATGCCTCAGTTATATTAAAACATATAATATACAGTTTTAATAAAAAAAAGAACAGCTTGATAATTATAGAATACTTTCTCCTAGACTACTTTCTCTAGAGTATAACATCTCCATGTTAACCACACGTGTCCTGGCCAAACTGTAACTTTGCTCCTTTGTAGAGGTTAATGGTAAGGCTCTGCCCGAGGTAATAGGATTTGTTCAGGGTTAGCCTTCGCTTTCAGTGCAACTGGTTCTTTACTCTCGCTACACTTTTAGCGTTCAACCCTCTTATAGTGGTGATTGAAAGTTTGTGAATCCTTTAGAATTTTCTATATTTTTGCATAAATATGACCTAAAACATCATCAGATTTTCACATAAGTCCAAAAAGTAGATAAAGAGAACCCAGTTAAACAAATGCGACAAAAATATTATACTACAATTTATTTATTGAGGAAAATGATCCAATATTATATATTAGTTCGATTGGATTAAAGTCAGGACTTTGACTTGGCCATTACAAAACATGAACTTTATTCTTCTTTAACCATTCTTTGGTAAAACAACTTGTGTGCTTAGGGTCGTTGTCTTGCTGCGTGACCCACCTTCTCTTGAGATTCAGTTCATGGACAGATGTCATGAAAGTTTTCCTTTGAATTGTCTGATATCGTTCAGAATTTATTGTTCCATCAATGATGGCAAGCTGTCCTGGCCCAGATGCAGCAAAACAGGCCCAGACCATGATACTACCACCACCATGTTTCACAGATATTATAAGGTTTTTAAGCTGGAATGTAGTGTTTTCCTTTCTCCAAACAAAATGCTTTTCTTTTAAACTATTTTGGTCTCAGCCATACACAAACATTCTTCCAATAGCCTTCTGACTTGTCCACGTGATCTTTAGCAAACTGCAGATGAGCAGCATGATCTTTTTGGAGAGCAGTGGCTTTCTCCCTGCAACCCTGGCATGCACACCATTGTTGTTCAGTGTTGTTCTGATGGTGGACTCATGAACATTAACATTACAAAATGTGAGAGAGGCCTTCAGTTGCTTAGAAGTTACCCTGGGGTCCTTTGTGACCTCGCCAACTATTACACGCCTTGTTGTTGGAGTGATCTTTGTTGGTCGACCACTCCTGGGGAGGGTAACAATGGTCTTGAATTTCCTCCATTTTTACAAAATATGTCTGACTGTGGATTGGTGGAGTCCAAACTCTTTAGAGATGGTTTTGTAACTTTCTCCAGCCTATGAGCATCAACAACTTTCTGAGGTCCTCAGAAATCTCCTTTGTTCGTGCCATGATACACTTCCACAAACGTGTGTTGTGAAGAGCAGACTTTGATAGATCCGTGTTCTTTAAATAAAACAGGGTGCCCACTCACACCTGATTGTGGATCATGTGGATTACGTGCATTATCTTTGGAAGATTGCACCATGAGTGTTTTATTTAGGGTGCCCATGTTCAAAATTTTTGTTCAAATTTGGAGGCAACAAAAAAAAAAAAAAATTGTCTGAACTGAGCGAATTCTGAGATTCCACTGTATTTGTGAGACAGGAGTGTCTACCTCAGTTTAAAACTAGAAGTCTAATAGTGTCTAATTTTTTTTTATTGCATATTATCTACTTTGTCTTGTCCAAGTCCTGGTGAAGAGAAAATTCAATATACGTGGTCGACCTGGTGCTCCATAGTCAGCTACTTCTGATCCACAGAAACTCAGTCCACAAAGCACAGGACAATTTCAATGTATAGTATACACCACATTGCCATTAGCTCACGTTTATCAATTAGTGTATGAATTGACTTGCCTTTTGATATACATTATATTTCTTGTTTTTTCTGTGAAGAGTTGCCACTGATGCAGTTATTGATTTGTAAACTAGCAACCTTTAGTTAAGGCCAGTTACAAGCAACTGCTGTGTAGCTCTGCAAATGAAAACCCATTATAGATTAGCAAAGGTCTCACAGTACATCTGTAGAAATATTGGAATTAGCCTTGACATTACATTCATAAGAAAATAGAGCAACAGTATGTGCTGTTTGTTTATTTTATACCAATTTAAGCTTATGCAAGTTTTACCTGCACAACTCTTGATGTACCATGAAATAAAGACTTTCTGTGTCTGATTTGAGATGAAGGGATTGTATTGATTGTTATTTCACTGGTTTTCAGAAGGCAGGTGAAGGGAGCATGACACTCCATCAAGGAATCAATATGGCTGAACCCATTAGCCATAGCATTTAATCTGCCATCATTTTGGCATCATTCTGTTGAAGCTCACAAGCTCTATTGACCAAAGAAGAGCTTCTCAAAGCCTTAGTTTGTTGATCAAATCAATAGAGCCCATTGCATAGCACAGAATCACACTACTGCTGTGAATTGAAGGCTAATTTCTTACTTTTAGAGACTTTGCAATCATTTCTATATTCCTTTAAAAGCATTTACTGTACATGGTATGTTGTTGGTGCACAATATTGGGACTTTATGGTATAAAGTGTTCTGGCTAAACCTTTTGTTGTAACACTTTCTATATTCAGGATACACTTTCTATGGTTCAGACATACAGTCATGCTTGAAAGTTTGTGGAATCATTCGTATTTTCTATATTTCTGCACAAATATGACCTAAATCAACATCAGATTTTCATACAAGTCCCACAAGTAGTAAAGAGAACCCAGTTAAACAGCTAAGGACAACTATTGTACTTGGTCGTTTATTTATTGAGGAAACTTATGCAACATTACATATCTGGTAAAAAAATGTGAAGCTCTGATTCAGTATCTGGTGTGTCTCTCTTGGAAACTAAACATTTCCAGTAACCCCTGATCAGACCTGCACAGTGGCTTGGTGAAATTTTAGTCCATTAACCCATCCAGAACAGCTTCAACTCTGTGATGTTGATGGGTTTCCACATATGAACTGCTTCCATGGCATTTCTACTTGAATAAAGGACTTTCAGGACTTTGCCTTGGACATTTCCATTCCATTACCATTAAACTTCTTTTACTTTTTTTGTTAAAATTTACTTTGATCACTGGCTTCCATCATCACTGACATTGCATTTCGATTCAGGTTAGAACCTGGCATTTTCCTTTACAATTTGCTGGTTTTAATTGATAATTCATTGATCCACCAATGATGGCAAGCCCTTCTGGCCTAGATGCAGCTTTTTCCTTGCAACCCTGCCAGGCACACCAAAGTTGCTCATTGTTCTCCTGATTGTGGAACCAAGTAGACTAACATCAACCCATATGAGAGAGGTCTTTAGTTGCTTAAAAGTTAACCTGAAGTTTCTTTGTGACCTTGAAGACATCAATACACCTTGCTCTTTGAGTGACTGCTTCTGGGACGAGTAATCGTGGTCTTGAATTTCCTCAATTTATATATAGTCTGACTATGAATTGGTGGAATCTAAATCCTTTAGAGTTGGTTTTGCAACTTTTTCCAGCCTGATCAACTACTCGATTTCTGGGGATTATTTCTTTATTTAAGCGTTATACACTTCCACAAGCGAGCGTTGTCCATGTTCTTTAAATACTGCGTATAATGGGTAAAGTTCCTTAAATGTCCTTATATCATTTGTAGTTAGCATGGAAAACAGCACGGTTACTGTGTGGAACCTGTATGTCAGTCTGAGAAAATCACTCAGTTTGTAATATTTTTTTAACAGACTCAAGCTACCAGGACTGCAACTCACCTCTGTAACTTTTTGAACAGCTTGAAATAAATTAAAACTTCACTCTTCTGACAAGGATTTATTATGAGAATCAGGACAGCTCAAAAGTAGGACGAAGCAATGCCAGCCAGCTAGCCTATGCCCTGCAGACCAATTATCCACAAGACCCACTGGGCAGTGTGGTGTCCCACTGAAAGGTTTCACTATCTCACTATTTCACAGTCATTATATGAGCTTGTTGAGTTTTCTTATGTTACCTTGCATTTAGTTTTATCTTCTCAAGCACTGCATCGCATCTAGGCCCAAACCCCCACTGTCCCATGACAGCGGTGTCTGATGGAGTTAAGAGACCACTCTGTTCTCCCAAAGCAAGTCAAATTATTCATGAAATTTGTGAAACAATTTATGTATGGACACTTTTTGGAGGGCAGAAAGATGACAAACTGACTTTCTGACAATATGACCCATGAATGTGTCATATTGAGAGTCATAGGAGATGTTCAGCACAACTCCTTCTACTGCCATTGTTTGTCTATACACATTACATCATTGTATCATTCCTGTTATGAACATGATAGGTGTGAGTGTGGCAGAGATAACCTAATTCCCAACAACCTGAAGAGCTCATGGACCCCACAGTCACCTGAACCTGAACTAAACCCCATTTAAGCATTTATTGGGGTACTTTAAGACAGAGAAAGCCAAGCATTCAGTAACATGTTCTCTGCAATATTGCGAAATCATGCTGGGATAACATGAATCATCAGATTTTGCAGAAACTTGTGGAGACCATGCCAGCTGAACACACTCATTACAGCAAAGGGGAAACATACCAAATACTAATAAAATAAGAAATGTATGTTTTATTTCCAGATGCTTGACCTTTTGCTGGAATTGTTGTAATGATTATATTACATTAATAGGGTTAATTCCAGAAGGCATGTCAACAACCAAGAACAATGATTAATCGAGCACACATTTCCATTATAAGGAATAATGTAAATTGAATCAAGCAATTCCATACCCCCAGAAAATCCACACTGAATAAGACATTATATGCATTAATGGAGCTGTATTGTACAGGTGCTCCCTGATTTATGAAGTTTATATTTATCATAAGTTAAAAGTGTATCATGACCTAAGGAGTTTAACGAGAGTTTGGTAGAGTGGCCTGTACTGCATCATAGCAGAGATTTGGAAAGGATACTATGATACATAATGATAAGTAAGTGAATGTTTGAACCTACAGTTGGCAAACTCCAAAATTGGCTACAAAATAATTAAAACAAAGCTTATTTTATAATATAGTGTTGAAAAATCTCATGTGATTTAGTGAGTAATGGATTGAAAGTGAAATGTGAAAGTAAAACACTTACTCTATTGATGAACTCAGCACTAGCATAGCTGCTAAGCTAACTGCAGCCTGTGTTTTGGGACATTCAATTACTATTTTGCTTTTGGTTGGCTTTTGTAAACTAACCTTTTTAGTTACCATAACCACTGATGAGTGACAAAATGTTTCTCTCACAGAACCTTATGTCCAGATGAACTGATTCAACTCCTGGGATTTTATCACCTGGATTATTGAGTTTGCATCAAGACCTTTTGGACAGGTGTGATTTAAAACAACTGATGGAAATCCCAGTTCATCCTGCTCCCAATTTAGTAATGAGCTGGAATTTGCGATGTACTGTACATAAGCGTATTTGTATAATATCAGTAAAGGCTGTTTATGTCTAAATTAATAGTTCAACCACCTCTCCCTTTACTCTCCCAATTGTCCCTTGAACATTCAACTCATGATCAAAATCTGTCAGAGGGTTCCAAGTTTGCAGGTTTGAGACAGTAAAGTTTATAATTGCTTCATCTATTGAGAAAGTCGTCCTTTAAAACAATTTAGATGTTTCTACTGCTGCTAGAATCCAATTAAAGAGTGAACTGCCAGTGAACTGTGAAAGGATACTGATTTACACATCTAACAATTGTGAATCTGGCAGAAGAGGACAGTGAATACATGAATGTCTAAGCATGTAAAAGAACATTTGAAAGAATTCAATTGTACATGAGCATTTCTGAGATTTTGCTTTCATAGCTTTTCAGCTATTGTAGGTAAGAAGATATAAAGTTTTGGCTGAGAGAAACTATTTGTTAATATAATTTGAGAGTATAGAATATGAATACTTGTACAACTGGGGTAGAAGGGTGTCAGTGAGCAGGGTCTATAAAAATTAAACCAGTACCTTAAACTCAAGCAAGCCACTGTTGCAGAAAGTGCTTAGTTTAATCTATCCTCAGCTTTGCCTTAAATAAAACAGGTATTTGATTTGTCATAGTCAGAATGAAATTCCATGGAAAATACCCTTCATTGTAAGGCAAGAAAAGCAAACGGTTATAAACCATACTTGCAACCAGTCAATAACCAAGACTGTAGTTGATTAGTTAATTACCCTACGCTGAATGATTGCAAACAAACAGCAAAATCAATAGTGCAAGGAAATTGATCATTTTCCACCAATATAAATGAAGAAGGTTAACCGTTTGATTGTGGACATCATTCCATTCTCTCAAATGAAATTCCTATACTGCAGAATGTGGGAATATATGTCATTGACCAGAGAAGGTCTATCAACACCCGGAATCAGCAGTGAACAAGAGCACAGTAAGCAGGAGAACAAGAGAACAATAAGCAGGATTGACAGCTACAGAGAGGATAATTACACATTTCACCAGGAAGTGATATTTCATTTAAAGGTTGCAGTTATTTAATTAATTCATATACATACCCTCTTAATCCAGTCCAAAGTTGTGGGTAGCTGGGGCTTAACCGGCAGCACAGGCTGCAAGCCAGGAACCATCCCTAAACAGGGTTCCAATCTATAATAAGGCCCATGCACAAACATTCACATACTGGGCTATTTTTCGGGACACGGAGTAATCCAATGCATATCTTTACCACCATACCTTAAGGTTATTTAAAGGTTGTTTTAAAGAACAAAATGATTTTTTTCACAACTCTAACCACCTCTACAAAATTATCCTTAGTTACATTTGACTGGCGAAGGTGTACATCTTTAGCCCCTTAATGAACAACTGTACTGGAGAATCTACGGCTATGGAGCCCACTAAGGCTCCTTATAATGTCTGCCACTCTGGCTCCTGCTGGTGTCCCTAAAGGTGTAAATAATGTCACGTGTCATAAATTAGAGTTACCTATGCTCGGGCTGTAAAAAGTTATAAAAAATATACTACAGCAAAAGATGAAGCTGAGATCAGTCTGTGGAAATTACCTAAAGCTTAAGCTACAAACAAACTATGCTGGTAGACCCTTAAACATTCTAAATATTGATTGGCAGTGGAAAATAAGATCCACCAGTAATCAAAAGAAAACAATTAAGAGATTATAAACGTACTATAAAAATTATAAAAATGAGATCAGGAATAATAACAGCTAAAAAGTGAAGACAAAACTGCTAAAATACCCCCCGATTATCCGAACTTACAACACTGAAAGTACAAGGCTGCTGACCAGTACTTTTTTGATGAGAAATGCTTTTAACAACTTCAGTAAATGCTGCCTCAACATTTTTTGACTCAGTTGTTGAGGTAAAGCAGAGAGTCATGGCAGCTGGACATGTCAATAATACCAGCCTCTCAGTTCAAATGTGTCAACTACTGGGACACTGGTGCAGAGTGGACTGCAAGATGTGTCTCCTGTCTTGGTTCTCTGCAAGTTTGCTTGATTGAATCCTTAGAGCATATTCTTTCTCATGCCAGGCTTCTTTCAAAGAAAAAAAAAAACGTACCATTTTGCACTGAAAGAACATGAGGTATACATACCAGAAAACCTCGATGCGGAGAGGAGGAGGAGACTAGAATACAAACAGAAATGAAAAATGGTATTTGAGAGTAGGAAAGTCTTGGAATTACTGTAATATAACAGTATATTGTGGCAGTTATTGATACCGACATGGCAGTTAGACATTACATGAGGACATCTCTAAGTCAGAGCCTTTTTGAAAACGCTTTCCCCACCCAGTTATCTGCCATAAACTTTCATAAGTTTATATGGGAGCAGAAATGAACTTATGCACACTGTATGTAAATATAGGGTGGCCTATATTCAAATATTATTACAGAATATTCATTGTTGAGTGAGATAGCAAAGGCAGAGGTGGAGGGGAAAAAAGCTAAAAGCAGGAATGTGAGGAATTGAAGGTAGAGAGAGAGAGAAATAATTATTTGGTATTTTTTGTGTATTGAGTTTAAACGTGAAAGTGCAGCAGTAATTAATGAAGGAAACAAAAGTGCCACAGTACCAGCCATCCTTTAGCTCCATTTGCCTGTGTTGGTTAGTGTAATTAATTTGACAAATAATTACAGTCTAACATTAAACAGGGTTAAGGGACTAACATTAAAGCAAAGGTTGCAGCAATGTCTGGTTTTCCAAATGAATTCACAAATGCTGCACTAAGTTTGCAAACCTTTCTAATTGTCTGTATTTCTTCCTAAATCTGTTTTTGGGAGCACTGGCTTTCTCCCTGCAACCCTGCCATGCACACCATTTGTTGTTCGGTTGTTCTTCTGATGGTGGACACACAAAAGTTAACATTAGCCAGTGTTAGAGAGGGCTTTAGTTGCTTAGAAGTTACCCAAGGTTAGTATGTGACCTTATGGACGATTACACACCTTGTTCTTGGAATGAGCTCTATTGGTTTTCTCATTAACAATAGTCTGGAATTCCCTCCATTTGTACCCAATTTATCTGACTGTGGATTTGTGGGCTCCAAACATTTTAGAGATGGTTTTGTAACCTTTTCTAGCATCAACAACTCTTTTTCTGAGGTCTACAGAAGGGTCCATTTTTCCTTCAACACTTCAACAAATGTAGTATGAAGATCAAACTTTGTTAGATCCCTGTTGTTTATATACGACGGTGGACTGTGGTAGCCTAGCGGTGAGGGTACTGGACTCTGGACCAGAAGGTCCAGGGTTCAAATCCCACCTCTGCCAAGCTGCCACTGTTGGGTCCTTGAGCAAGACCCTTAACCCACAATTGCTTGGATTGTAAGACTGTACCAATTGTCGCTCTGGATAAGTCGCTCTGGATAAGGGCGTCTGCTAAATGCTGTAAATGTAAATGTAAATATACAACAGGGCACCCACTCAATTCTGATTGTTATCCCATCGATTGAAAACACCTGACTTTAATTGCATGTTTAACTGTTAATCACAGATATTCATATACTGTTGCCATCACCTATGTGTATTGGATATTTTGTCTCATTGTTTAACTGGGTTCTCTTTATCTACTTTTAGGACTTCTGTGAAAATCTGATGATATTTTAGGTCATATGTATGCAGAAATTCAAAGGTGTACATAAACTTGCAGTATGTGACTTGAGTATGAGCTTTGATATCATTGTGTTATCATTACTTATCATAGGCTCTGCTATAATAACAGTATAGCTCTCCCAAAGACTCGTTACACTCATCGGTTCTTGATACATTTAATTTATAATAGATTTGCCATAACATATCCCCATCATAAATCAGGGACCACCTGTACAATACTCCATTAATGCATCTAATGCCTTATACAGTGTGGATTTTCTGGGGGTCTTGAATGGATTAATTCAATTTGAATCACTTCATGGCTTAAGCCCTGCCTATATGCCTGGTCTGCTTGATAACTACACCCTCCCCCTCGCTCTTTACAGTCATTTGATGCCAGTTTAATGGTCACCCGCAGGTTTAGACTCTCTACAGTTGGAGGCAGAGCTTTTAGTGTGTCTGCCCCCCCGCTCTGGAACTCGCTCCCTTTTTCTGTACGCTCTATAACCTCTCTGTTTAATAATCATCTTAAAACTTATCTTTTTACTCAGCACTTTCATTCATCTTCTACTTCATCTGTATAGTCTCTACTGTCAATGTGAAGCGACCTTCGGTGTTGTGAAAAGCGCTATATACATGTAATGTATTATTATTATTATTAATTTACATTATTCCTAATGGGAAATATTTGCTCGGTACTTGTTGTCACTGTAAGAGGGAGCCTACACTGACGAGCAGCTCTTCCTCTTTATCACTTTTTTACTGTTCAGTTGCAATCCAAACTAGAATCTATTCAGCACACAGTTCCAAGAGAATTACTTTTGGGAATTTATATTGTCATCATCTTTAGTAAGGAAGTCTTGTGGACTCAGATACATTCTCACCTAGTTCTTTGTTTGGTGTGGTCTTCTTATAAGGAAAATAAAATAATAATAAAAACATGGTGTACCATATAGCATGGGTCCCTTGTTTAGTTTTGGTCCTCCCAAAGTTTCTTCCTCATAACGTTTAGGAAGTTTTTCCTTGCCACTGTCGCCCTAGGTGACAAACGTTGCTTTGAGACAATGCTAAATTGTAAAAAGCGCTATATAAATAAATGTGACTTGACTTGACAAAGCAGCATCCAGTGTAGCTCATTTATAGATCTAAGAATGTGTGCAGTTGCTCAACAGTGGTTTGCATCCTGTAAGTTTACCAGTAACAGGTTACCATTTCAGGGATGACACTGGACAAATTGTAAACTGCAAATCATTATTGGAGCTGGAACAATAAATCTTAAATAGATCTAAATCATAAAACTATGAGGCTTTAATGCTTGTCATGACCAAGTAGTCCATGTATATACAGTTATTATGGAGTGTAGTGATGTGCACGTTTAACTACAAAGTCATCGTAGCTAACCAATTTACTAAAATATTGTGTGGCTGTACACATGGGTGTATGAGTATTTCCCACCAATCATTTACTTATAAATCTCAGTTTCTGCATGGAAGGTAGAATAAGCACATTGCAGACTAAATTGTTTGGTTCTAAAAGGTAGAGTTTGTTTGGGCAGAAGGGCTTGTTAAGGGCAGCAACTGTTAAGGTGCCATGTGGTGTTTGTCCTGATGGAGCAATATCACTTTCCAGAATGGAGTTTTTGAAATGAATGGTTGGACGGTTGTCGAGGGTCTGACACAAGGTTCACATTTCATTTCCTGATCCTTTTTGTACATTTTTAACCGAGTATTGTTTTGCAGGCTGTGCTTTGTATTCACAGGCTGAACCAAACCAGTGTGATGGATGAGATCGGATTGCTTTCTATGGTTGATCTGTAGAACTGAATCAGGAAGCATTGGGAAATGTTACCACTGCTCTCGTAGAAAAAATGCTTTGGTGAGCTTTCTTGATGATGCCATTGAGTTGTAATTTGTTTTAAGGTTACTGGAGATGGTGCCGCCCAGTAATTTAAAGGACCCCAATGGCTGTGTTATATATTGTAAGAGATTGGAGGGAGAGTGTGTGCTTTCAAACGCTGATCCTCATTTTGTGCATTTATCTACTCCAGCAACTAATGATGTGTTTCTGGAGGATGCCTGTTCTTACTGTTTCCTAGTACATCATTCCTTGTGTGGCTGTGACCAAACCCGGCTTGCCTGGCCACATAGGTCTGCTATTGTCAAACTGCTAACAGCTGGAGAGTCTCTGGAACTAGTCACCAGTAGACAAAGCTGACTTCATCAACACACTCTCTTCAGCTTTCCTATTCTACTACAGTATACTTCTCTTTTAACACTAAAATGGCAAAAAACCCACTCACTGGCCTGACCCTGTTGTTTTGGTAATGACACACCGACCCCCACATCCACAGAATGTTTGCTGAATCTCCCGCATCAGTTCCTGCATTGAAAAGTTAGAATTCATGTATGCGTAATTTCAAATAAAACAAGGCATACGATCATATCTGCGATGTCTACTAATAAATACCTTTACTGCATAGTACATGCAATGATAATGGATATGTGGATAATTCCTCACCCAGACCGCTCCACCTAGGATTGAACCCAGGACCTTCTCATTGTGAGACGAGAGTGCTACCCATCGGCAACCATGCCGCCTCCTCTCAGTCATGAATTTACATAATGAAAGTTGGCTGATGGCTCCCTGAGGAGGAGGTGATATGTCCTCAGAATCGAGAAATCTCAAAACAGTTCATCACGATCAAACGATCAAAACAGTTCATCACCAGTTATGTTTACCCAACTTTCCTTCTTGAGAAGGATAACTGTAGTACTCTGTGTAAAGCAAATGACTGATTTTGTCATTTCCAAACATTCCAAACAGATTTTATTTTACTGCACTTTTGTTTGGCAGCATGAGACTTCTCCATGTCACCTTCTCTGTGAGCCTGCTCTTTATGGTGTCTTAGCAACCTGAGCTCCTTGGTAACCCATGGCTTGTTATTGCGAAATTTCACCACAGGTTTACTGGTGAGGCGTGTTTGCTTAAAGGCTTAGATGTATGAACAAACCAGGTCTGTATACGAGTCAATGGAATCATGGCCAGCTTGAAGAGATTTTCAGGCAGTGGTGTCAAAATGGTCTTGTCACATCTTCACTGCCTCAGGTGTCCATGGTCTGACTGTAGTCCTGGTTGGTTTGACTCTCTTCAGCTGTTGTTTATATGTGGCCACCATCTTGCATGGTTGGAGATGAATATCGATGCATATGAGAGAGAAAGAAAGAGCAATAGGTCCATTAATGAGGAAATGAAAGTAGTCCAAAGTCTTTTCCACTCTTGATAGGCAACTGACCATTTGTTTGTTTTTTTGGCACATACTTTTTGAGATGGTAAGAGTTGAAAAATCACCCATAATAAGCAGTGCAGAGTTTGTATATTTCATCTTTATGAGCATGATCTGACTGCTAACAGTGTGCTGGGCCTCCCTTGTGTTAACATCAAGGGGAAGGTATACACAAGCAAAGATGATAGATGAAAATGGTTTACAGTCTAAATATAGTGATTCCCAACTGCTAGAGCAGTGTTTTTGGTTTGAAAAACACAAACTTTATTGATTTAGTTGTTTTTTTGCAATTCTGTATGTCACGACTGACTCCAATCAGCTAATATACCAGTAATTACTGTTTTTATATATATATATATTGTACATATTATATTATATTAGTGGAAAAAAAAAATGTTTATATATATATATATATATATATATATAAATACAATTTTTTTTAATTTTGTAAGTTTTCCAAAAAAAATATATATATATATATATATATATATATATATATATAATATATATATTTTTTACATTTTAAATTTTTTTAATTTTCCACATATATATACATAATTCCTCACCCAGACCGCTCCACCTAGGATTGAACCCAGGACCTTCTCATTGTGAGACGAGAGTGCTACCCATCGGCAACCATGCCGCCTCCTCTCAGTCATGAATTTACATAATGAAAGTTGGCTGATGGCTCCCTGAGGAGGAGGTGATATGTCGTCAGAATCGAGAAATCTCAGTCAAAGCAGTGTTAAGTAAGATAGGACGATCAAAATGTGTTCTTTTTCAAAACATTTTTTTTCCATCCATAAGAATCAGACACAGTGAAAAAGGCTTTCAATCCACTGCTGAATCTAGTCCAGGGAGAGCCAGGTCTCACAGAAGAAAACCGCCGTCGATCACTGAAAGTCATTGTTCTCTGTGTCAAGTTCAATTTGTGCAATTTGCTGTGCAGAGAGCGTACGCTAGACATAAAGCATTGGCTGCTTGAAAGAACTGCCTAGTGGATCATTCCATTGAATCAGACATATTTACGCGTTATAGTGAATAGCCCTTTATGCCTCGTTACCCTCATCCGATAGCACAGCCAGAATTAAGTAACCTGGTCAGGAACCTGGATTTGTCCAAAGCTAAAGCAGATTAATTACTTAACTGTGATTAAATTCAATACATTTATGTTTGTGTGTCTAGAGTAAAATACATTTTAATTAGAGAAACATTAAAACAGCATTGAAGAAATGCAGTGAGCTGTGCTATGTCCCTTCTTCTTTACCCTGTACAAAACAGACTTCCAATTCAAGTCAGACCCCTGTCACCTGCAAAAAATCTCTGATGACTCTGCGGTCGTATCAGAGATGGACAGGAAGGAGAGTATAGGGAACTTGTTAGCAATGTTGAGTAGTGTGGGAGGAACCTTTTGCTCCTCAGTGTGACCGAGACCAAATAAACTGTACAAATAAACACCAGAGGACAGGATGTTGAGTTGGCTAGCACCTTCAAATATCTTGGTGTCCATCTTAACAACAGGCCAGACTGGAAGGTCAACACAGAGGCTGTGTACAGGAAGGGGATGAGCAGACTCTATTTTCGGAGAGAAGTTCAGGTCCATTAGTGTCAGCAGCAAGATTTTAGAGATTTTCTACGTCTGTTGTTACAAGCGCCATTTTCTTCATCGTAATTTGCTGGAGAGGTAGCAAAGAAGGCTCACACTGTTCCGGGATGCTCTCTGGAGAGTTTTGAGGTGGTGGTGGAAAGGAGGACACTTAGAAAACTACTATCCACATTGAACAACCGGTCACATCCACTCCATGGCCCACTGGTCACACAGTGGAGCAGCTTTGGGACTCATTTAGCTCTGTGTAGCAAGGAATGTCATCATTGTGTAGGGTCATTATTATACATTAAATCCTATTACTGGACTAATCTCATAGGACATCTATTGCATGTTTATTTAATTGTAGAAAGTTTGAACTCAAGATATTTCATGGACTTTTTTTGGTCAATTTCTTTTTGTTTGGTATTAAAGTTGTAAGTTGGAATGGGAGCAATTTAGGGCTAGTAATGAGGTACAAAAGAATAAATAATGATGTGATTTCAAACAGGTGATGTCAACAGGTGATTCTAGTCATGATTTGGTACCAAAACAGTATCCACAAAAGGCTTTAAGGAGCAATGATGGGCAGAGGATCTCCAGTTTATCAACAAATGCATGAGAAAATGACTGAAATGTTTAAAAAGAGTTCTCAACGAAAGATTAGAAAGGATTTTCAAATTCCAGTCCTAACTTTTTCTGATTTGGCTTGTTTTGCATTGACATGTTGAAAAATGCACAGACGTCCCTGGAAAAGATGTTGTTGTCTTGAAGGGAGCTCATGTTGCTCTAAAATCTCAATGTACCTTTCTTCATAAATGCTGCCATCACAGAAGTATATATGACCTTTGCCAAGAGCGTTGACCCAACCCCATACCGTGACAGAGCCTGGCTTTTGGACTTGCTGCTGATAACAGGTTCTTGGGTCAGAGCACACAGCATCCATTCATTCCAAAAAAGATCTGGAATACTGATTGGTCTGACCACAATACATATTTCCACTGTGTGATGGTCCATTGCAGATGCCTCCAAGCCCAGAGAAGTCAATGCCATTTCAGAATATGGTTAATATAAGGCTTTGTTTTTGCACAGTAACATTTTAAGTGGCATTTGTGAATGTAACTCCGTGTTCTAGTGCTGGATAATTCAAAATTTAACATTCCTGATCTATTTATTTGATGCATTTATGCAGGACATTTCAGCCTTCAGCTTCACCAGTGGAATTAGGACTGGCAGTGTCAGCCCAATTTGTTTCCTTTAACTGCGCAGTGGATTAATGAGAATTTTACATCTCACAGCATCATTCTACATGCAAAGCAGTTTTCACACTAGCCAAGCCATAGCAGAAACATTAGATGATATGCTTCAGATGTGCAGCATTCCGGAAAGTTCTGTTCACGATAATCAAGGCCGTGATTGGCGCTGGTCTCTCCAGCCTGCCGTGTGTAGCTCATACCCTCCAGCTGGTTGTTAATGAGAATCTGTTGGCTCAGAGAAGTGTTGCCGAATCAATGGCAGTACGATGTAAGGTACAATAGTTGGACTTTTTTTTTTAAACGTTCCTCCTTAGCTTACTTCCACTTGGAAGGCATTCAGGTGCAGCTTAACCAGCCTATAAAAAGTCTGCAACAAGATGTGCCGACGCGCTGGAACAACACGTACTAAACGGTACATTCTCAACGAGAAGAAGCAGGCTCTGGGAATATATGGATCTCATTAGAAGCTGAAATACAATTTTTTTTGGTTCCAGTAGAGTTAACACGATAAGCTAGCACCTCTGATGCTTTTGCATCACGTACGATTCCTGCAGTGACCATGCTTCATAGATTTTTGACCAAAGAAACAGATGAGGGCTATGGCATCAAAACATGAGGGGAATCCTTGCTGCAGCTGTCAATGAAACTGAATTTAATTTTAAATGAAAAAAAAAAAAAAAAATTCTAACAAAAAAAATTCACTCTGCTGCATTGCGTCTGTCTTGACCCCAAGATAATATACATACTTTCTACACCCATTGTCCATTGTACCAGTTCCACTTACCATATATATGCATTTTGTAGTTCAACAATTAGAGACAGTTGTATATCTGTTTCTCTACATAGTTTGTTTGTCACCTTTACTCTGTTCTCTTATGGTCAGGACTCCCACAGGACCATCACAGATCAGGTACTATTTGAGTGGTGGATCATTCTCAGCATGATGTGGTGGTGTGTTAATGTGTGTTTGCGCTGGTATGACTGGATCACAGAGTGCTGCTGGAGTTTTTAAATACCTTAGTGTCTCTGCTGGACTGAAAATGAGCCACCAGCCAAAAAATGTCCAGAAACCAGTATCCTGTAGGCAGCGTCTTGTGAGCACTGATGAAGGACTAGACACAAAATTTGTGACAACAGATGAGCTACTGTCTCTGACTTTACATTTACCAGGTGGAGCAATAAGGTGGACAAATAGAGTGCACAAAAAATGGTCAGTGACAAGAAGGTTTACCTATAAGGTTAGTATTATTATTATTAAGGGTATTAACATAAGTCATGTATTAACTTGCTAGATAGATTAACTTTGGTAACACAGCAGATGTAATGACATACAGTATAATGGTATTTGGTTTGGTTTTATAATTACCCATTATTTATAATGGTATTTGAACTCTGGTTTCTTCTCCCATACCAAAAACGTGTGCTAGGTAAATTGGTATCCCAATCCAAACGAGTGTGTGTGCATGTGTCCTGCGATGGATTGGAATCCTACCAGTTGGACCCCAGCTCACTGCATCCTTGAAGCAGAAATGGATGAATGAACAGACTTTTTCGAGTCTGTTCTCTTTGTACTGTGCAGTTTGAGTGTTTTCCAAGGACAATCATATTGACATGCTTACCTGTACTGAGATAAGAACTGAAAAGCCATTTCTTTGAAACATATCTGTAATGGAATCCACTTGCTGTTGGTGAAGTCAATAATACAAGTACTTAAAACTTTCAATAAAAGTCTTAAGACCTTCTTGAATATCATTTTGGTATTACATAAACCTGACCAATACGGCCATAGATGTTGGGCTGCAACCATCTAATAACCAATGCTGGAGCTGTTTATTAAAGCAGATTAATTGTGTGCAAAAAGCACAAAATCATTCCTAATGTGAATCAGGCTATCGACTGTGGATTTTATTCATTCTGTCAAATGTAAATAATAGAGTGCAGAATAGGAGCAGAAATAATGTCATTCAGTTGAGAAAGTCTATCAACACACTAATGCAGTCCTAAACAATTTCTGATTTTGTGATTCCATTCCAAGTTTTCAGTCATTTGAATGTAAAAAGGTACAAATCCAGGGGTATCATTAGGACCGAGTATCCGAGATCCCTTGGTATCATGTCTCTCACAGACGTCTCAGTTAGGTTGTGAAAGCAACCCCTTAGCCCATACATATGATATTACAGACTGTTAAACACTGCATGAACACTAATGCACCAATTGTGGCCATTGTACAGTCAGCTACACAGGATCCAGATATTGTGGGAGCTAGCCCCAGCCCAGGACCTGATGTCTTTTAATAAGCAGGGCTTTGTAGTATAAGTCTGGAATAAAAAAAACCCTCTGCCCACCGAATTTACTAGAAAGCCACAGAGACAAAGAACACTCTGTCTTTAACACACCAGGCTTCTTCCAAGGAAAATATTTACACCATGTTTTTCTATTATAAATCACAACAACAAAATAGTCGCTGTAAATAAGAGGGAATTTAAAAATTATACAGATTCACAGTTAAATTTACAAACACCTGTTTACAACCATTTATTGCCTGTCCCAATAATTCAGCGTATATTTGCACATGGAAAAACCTGTAAATATAATATTACAGTCCACTCTAATCACCAGGTGCAAATTAAGTAGGAGAATTAGTATTAAAAGGGCTTAAGTAGACCTTTAATTAAGGAGTTAATCACTAATTTTGACATAAGACGAAGTAATAATCACACAGCTCATTTGTTTCAGACTGCATCATTTGAAAAGGTGGAAATCTGGATTTAGTCAAAAATAATGCTCATTATTGCTTTCAGTATGAGTGTGGGATTAATTAAGAAGAGTTGAGAAGAATTTTGAGAGCAGTAGATATGAAATATAGAAAAAGCGTATGCTTGAAGATGGATGTGGAAGCAAATCCATGTGGGTATTCAAATCCTGGATTTTTCAATGTCATTAGGAGATGAGGTTCAGCAAGGTATAATCTCTGGGAGCTGCTGGGAATAAAGGTGACTCAAGAATTGAGTTATATTTAGACATAATATACTTTGTTCCCTCTAAAGCATAGAATATTTTCACTCCAAGTGAGTATTAATAAATAAATATAACAGCACAAAAGCAGATGGACCCATTTTTCTTGAAAGTTATTTCTATTTTAGATTAAAACAATGAGCAATGGGCATTCAGGACAGTCAGTCTAATACATAGTGTCGTAGTCAGGACCAAGTCCAAATGAGGTTGAGACAAGACCTACACTGCTACTAATACACAAACCAACCACCAGTGTTAGGTTGGGTGTCTCATTAAGACACAATTGACTGTGTCTCAGATAGGGGAGATTGGTTGGAGTATAATCCCCTGGTGCTGCATCTCTGACCCCAGCCCTGTGATGGACCGGCATGCCATCCAGGGCATGGTCACACCTCCCCTCTGTGTTTTCTGTTTTTGTTGCTGAAGCCAGTATGACCCTGACCCAACAACAACAAATCATACACCAATTAGCCAAAACATTATGCAGTACAGTTTTAATACCAGCTAACATTGATGATCGTGTTACAAGTGGCAAGCTAAGGGTCTATTTGGTCTCAATCAGAAAGTTGGTTCTAATAGCCAGTTGACTTTGTTGGAGAGTCTCTACATGATGCTTGTGGGGTGCCAGGAGTGAGCAGCTGTAAGTACCTGCCAATCGTAGTCTGACGGGAACAGATCACGAAGTGGCGACAGGGTGTTGGGCAACTAGAGTTCATCTATGCCTTGACAGTGATGGCTATCCTGTCGGGTCCAAACTGACAGAAGGGCTAGTGTGGCACAAATCGCATACATTTTTAATGCTGGTTATGGGAGGAATGTGTCAAAATGCAATGCATCACATTTGACCAAGTATAGGGCTGTTGGATAAAGTGATAACAATGTTAGCCAATGTATGCAGTTGAAAGTGCCTAATAGGGGATGCAGTTTTGGAACTGGAATGTTTGTGAGACCTATTTTGGTTTGAACTCGAATGGAAGGCCAAGGCTGTTTGCACTGCTATAATGGTGCTTGGACGATTGTGAACCCTTTAGAATGAGGGACTGTGGTAGCCTAGTGGGTGAGGTTCTGGACTATGGACCAGAAGGTCCAGGGTTCAAATCCCACCTCTGCCAAACTGCCACTGTTGGGTCCTTGAGCAAGACCCTTAACCCACAACTGCTTGGATTGTAAGACTGTATCAACTGTAAGTCGCTCTGGATAAGGGTTAATTTACCTCCATTCCTGCATTTCAAGACTTTTATTTTGGCACTGAGGATACCAAGCACTGATGTGCTCTAGGTGTTATTTTGTCACATTCTTCCTGCAAACACATCTTATAGTGTGCAAGACTACCAGGTTTTTGTTTATGCATTTCTCTGTTTCAAAATTTTCCACATTTTCTCTCCTGGGGACAGGTCAGGTCTGCAGGCAGGTCAGAGCCTTTGTAATGTGTTAAGCATGTGGGTTTATTTTATTTTATTTTATTTTTTTTAAGCACATGCTGATTGACAAAGACAGAGAATATGTCAAATTGTATTTGAAATAACAGATGTATACGGTCTCTAAATTAAAATTCCAGATTCAGAGCTCCTTAGGCTACACTTTTAAAGATGACAATAAATGGAAATAATACAGCAATGCAGTGCTTAATTTGAGCTGGAACAAGATCCGGTGTTACACCGGTACCTCTCATATTTGGAGCACATCTCCACATCTGGCACCTCTGCAATTTTATGCATTTTTTATATATATAATTTTTATATATAATTATCTTTACATGTAATGTCTTGGGGGCAGAAATGGCACTCATTCAGTGGAATAGCTCATTAACAAAATCGATAAACTGCCAAATTCTGCCAGCTCTGTCATGTTTACATGTCATGTACCCTCCATACTGTAACTCAATACTGACACTCAAATTTACAAATTAATATTCAAGGCTGTGTCTTTTCATTGAAGCAGAGAAAATCTTCAAATTGTAATAAATTGCCTTAAATGACACTCTTCATAGTTTTGCAAATTTCTGCTTCCTAATAAGGACTGAACTTGGTTATAAACATTTTCTATTCTGTTAGTGAAAAGGACTTTTGTTTAAAGTTGTGGTTCAGTGAATCTGACCCATATAGTGAATTTCTAGTACCTTTTTATTATGCTGTGGAACGGAACTGCATTAGAATATACATAAAGCTAAAGAGCCATAAAAGGAAGATTTTAAGTGTAATGGCAGGACATGGCTGTAGTGTCACCTCGCTTTAGGACATTTCTCAGGAAGATGAAAAATTCAGAGACAGAGACATAAAAGCATTTCCAATTCTACTTAGTTAAACCAAATATCCAGTTTGTCCACTCATTTTTTCATCCCCTCTTAATCCAATCCAGGTCCATGATGAACTGGGCCCTCTCCATCAGTACAGGCCACAAGGTTGGAACCAACCCTAGACAGGGCACCGATCAATCACGTGGCATGTGTGTCTGTGAACTGGAACCACTGGAACTGAGAGGTGACAGTGCCGACCACCGTACCATGCTATCCACTCCCCCTATCCGGTTCTTGCAGGGAGTAAATGATTGTACTGAACAAGACAAATAGGTAAAAGAGAAATAGGTTAGTAATTACTTTGAAATTGAATCAATCTTATCTCCCAGTTAAACTGCTAGCAGCACATGATACATGATTTTTTTTTCTCTAATCTCCAGGGAGGTGGTGGATAGATTAATATCAAATAGAGTACTCTAACCTCTTACTAAATTAAGGTGCGCAAGAAGCACAAATAGATAAATTAATTCAAACCCCTTTCCTGATATAAGCCTGCTAAATATGTAAATGTAATTACATGCACAGGTCGTCGCAAGGGATAAATCACTGCAAGTTTCTGTTCTTAAAAGTAGGTTCGATTCTGATCAAAAGCAAATAGATACTGTACATGGCACAGAGACGCTTCTTTCTATAAAACAGCCAGAAACAAAGAGAGAAAGAAACAGAACCTTAGACAATTAGAAGTCATAATGAAATACAGCAGCTCATAATCAGCAAGAGTAAAGCAGGGCTGGATTTGATGTTGCGCTCTGCCGCTTGTGCCGTCTTCAAGTGCTGTTGGGAAATTTATAGTTACAAGATTTCACACTGTACAGCATCACAATGTCTGGTTCTAGTCATAAAACCTGTTCTAAGCCTATAGATTACTGTATATGATTATGTTTGAATATAGTGTTGCTATACTCCAATGCAAGCATGCGCAAACAGGGTCCAATTGTGCGTCTAATATCTAATTTAATGTGTCTGTCCAGACAAAAGCTAATTCACACCTGTGGGACTGTGGTAGCCTAGTGGGTAAGGTACTGGACTAGGGACCACAAGGTCCATAGTTCAAATCCCACTTGTGCCAAGCTGCCACTGTTGGGTCCTTGAGCAAGACCCTTTACCCACAATTGCTTGGACTGTATCAATTGTAAGTCGCTCTGGATAAGGGCGTCTGCTAAATGCGTTACATTTGGGACTCTAGACCAGAAGGTCGAGGGTTCAAATCCCACCTCTGCCAAACTGCCACTGCTGGGTCCTTGAGCAAGAAACCCTTAACCCACAATTGCTTGGATTGTAACTCTGTACCAATTGCAAGTCGCTCTGGATAAGGGCGTCTGCTAAATGCTGTAAATGTAAATGTAATTTCCATACACATTTAAAAACAGGTATGTGCTGCTTAACGTACCACTGTTTATATTTAATATGGTATTTGGACAACCATATTATCGCTTTAACAAACAATTTTAAATAATATCTTGTATACCCATTTTGACTAGAAAAAAATCGTTCTTGTCATTTGCTCGGTACTCGGCGCACTTACTTAAACTTGTATGAGTCGAGCCACGAGTCACGATTCAGGACACAGTGATTCAGGTTCACAATAGCCTTAGAGAATATTTAGTTTAGTTTAGTTAGTTTATAGAAAGCAACCGAAAGCGAAACAGGAATTGAATGCTCCAGAACACACACTACAGTTAGTTTAGCAGCCATGTTAGCGCCCTGAGTTCATCAATAGAGTAAGTGTTTTGCGTTTACTTTTCACTTTCAATCCATTACTCGCTAAAGTACTTGAGAATTTTCAACACTTTATTATAAAATTAGCTTTGTGTTAATGATTTTCACCATTTTTAGGTTAATGTAAGTGTTTTATACTTTAACTTACTTATCATTATTTATCATAGTATCATTTCCATATCTCCACTGTGATGCAGCATAAACTGCTCTACCAAACACTCATTAAACTCATGAGTTCATGATGCATTTAACTTATGATGGATTTGGAACACATCCCCATCATAAATCAGGGACCACCTGTACAATACAACTCCATTACTGCATATAATGACTTGTACGGTGTGGATTTTCTGGGGGTTTAGAACAGATTTATTCAATTTACATTATTCCTTTGAAAAATTTGCTTGGTGTTTGTTTCAGTTCTCAACAAGCCTTTTGGAACGAATTAATGGCTGCGGTATCACTACTTATTTTATATAGTATATAAGTACATTTAGTGTTCTGTATTTTATATAGCAATAAAGTATGGAAAATGTATGTAAAAAACAGTATTTCTTATATTTAATTTGACTTTTTTTTTCATTGCAGATAGTTGTTAATAAACATCTATTCCTGCATTTCAGGGATGTCCAAGCATTTTTCAAAAAGCCAATGCAAAACCACATGCTGCACACATTACAAAGGGGCATGGCTGCGGAAGAAGAGGGTACAGGTACTGCACTGGCCTGGCCTGTGTGGAATTTGGATGCCCTCCTCATACCTGTGTGGGTTGTGCTCCGGTTTCCTCCCACATTCCAGAGATATGAGTTAGGTTAATTGGCGTTTCTAAATTTCCGTTAGAATGTTTGAGGTCATGTGCCCTACAATGGCTTGGCGCCCTATGTAGGGTTGTTCCTGCATTGCACCCTGTGTCGTCAGGTAGGGACCGACTTTCCCGCAACCCTGTCCAGGACTGAGCAGATGATAAAGTGACTGAATGACTATTGTTCAAAGCAACCTTAAAGAAACCTGGATATAAAACCTTGAGTGACACTCTTCATTCCCTGTGTCTGTCTGGCAGCTTTCCTGATGCCCTGATCAGTCAGTAGGCACCACTGTTGGAGAGACAAGGAGATGAACCCTCATCTAGCCTTCCATCCCTCAGATATGGCCAGTTGTTACTGTGCAGTGCCAGGCCAGCCTGCAGACACTGCTTAGAGTGTATAATGTGGCAGTATTCTTTTTGTCTTAACTGAGGAGAATGGTAAGGCTGGCACAGCAAGCCCAATAAAAGTTTTATTGGAACCCTAAAATCTGACTCACAAATGGGACAAACACAGAAATAGCTTCAAGGAATGTATTTATGGAGAGAGATAGAGACTCCTGATTCTCAGGAATTTGCAGTGCAGAGCTGTGGCAGTGTGGCCTGAGTGTTCAAAAGTCTGAGTCTGAGTGAGGATCTTCAGTGGAGTGAGGTTCGCAGGTGCTGAATGGAGAGCAGGGGTTTGCCAGACTCAGAAGGGTAAAGACTTTTTAGAATCAGAACGTCAGGGAAAATGGTTCATGTTATGGGCCTTGCTCAAGGACCCAACAGTGGCAGCTTGGCAGAGGTGGGATGTGAACCCTGGACCTTCTGGTCCATAGTCCAGTGGCTTACCCACTAGGCTACCCCAGTCCCCAAGAGTAATACAGGTTAGGGAGGGGACAGAATATTCTGTAATGTACAATATTGAGAATGGTACACTGCAAGGTAGTGTATGCAGCCCATTATTATTTAGTGATGATAAATGAGCTATTTGATAAAATGCAAAATTCCTACATGCTGATGATGGGGCAATATGGAAGAGAGGTAGAATCTACAATATGTGACAAGAAAGACAAGTGCGATGCAGTTGAGCTTTAGGCAAATACATGGAGATTTAAGATGTCCGTGCTTAAAACGCAGGGAATATGCTTCTCGAAAGTCACTGGATCTGGAAATTTATGGACAGGCGCTTAAACAAGTGAGGGTAATTAAATGTCTGGGCATGTGGATACAAAGCTGGTGGAGTCATAGAGAAGTGTAAGAAAGTACTTAATATCTATGGGGCTCTGATAAAAATCAGTGTTTGACTATGGGTTTGTGGCGTACAGATCAGCGTCGGTCCCCAACTTAAAACTATTAGATACAATGCAAGCACTGAGAATATGCTGTGGGGTGGTCAGATCCTTCACAGTTGCATCACTACAGGTTGAGACTGGAGAAATACCCCTCTACTGGCACTAACCACGATATATGGGGTAAATTTGAGAGGATGTGAGAACCAAGTCAAGTGAAGTCCAATTTATTTCTATAGCACTTTTTACAAAGGAATATTGTCTCAAAGCAACAGTGGTAAGGAAAAACTCCCTAAACGTTATAAGAAAGACTCAAAAAGGAACCCAACCTCCTTGGGTGGCTTAGATGATAGATGTAAGAATGAAACGAATTTATCTAGTCAAATAGGTCTGTAGTAATAGTTCAAAAATAATGTAAAAAAAATTGCAAGGATGTGGTAGCCTAGGGGTTAAGGTACTGGACTCTGGACCAGAAGGTCCAAGGTTCAAATCCCACATCTGCCAAGATGCCACTGTTGGGTCCTTGAGCAAGACCCTTAACCCCCAATTGCTTGGATTGTAAAACTGTACCAAATGTAAGTCAATGCTGTAAATGCCGTAAATGTAAATGCACAAGTCAAGATCAAGAGGACTGAAGCCCAGTCCAGCCGGACCGCCCACCAGACACTCCTAGCCAAAGGTCAAGGCATGACCCCAGACTCCGGCCCCAGTAACCCGAGCCATGCATCCCAGTCTAACCAGAATCTTGTGTGAATAAGTATGCTTTTAGCCTAGACAAATTTGAAGAGTGTCTGAATCTCAAACTGAAGTGGGGAGTTTATTCCATATTCCATTATCTATGGTGGCTAAGAGGCAGGATTGTAGAGATCATCTGTCTGGGCTCAATAAGAGTTTTGTATGTATGAACAATTCAGAAGTGGTAGATATGGGATTAAGGGAACGTAACATCAGTAGAGCTGCCTCAAGATCAGTAATCCCTATATGGCTTATGTTAAGCCCAAATGTAGACCTAACGCGGCATGAAAAACAGTAGTGGAGAACAGATTAAGTCGTTGTGCAGAGATCTATAGTAAAAACATACAATAAGATGTTGCACGTGTACACAGATGGGTCAAAACATCCAGCAGCAGGAATTACGACAGCAGCTGTATATATCCCAAAGTTCCATGTGGTCATAAAGAAAAGGCTTGGAGATAACTTGGCTGTATATGTGTTGCTATTCAGCTGACATTATGATTTATGATATGTGAAAATGAGATGGCATGTGGAATGGGAACGAGATCATAAGGGAAGACATCTGTTTGGTATTCAGTCATGGCTTGGAACAAGTGTGGGCAGAGAAAATGGAAGGAGCGATCGAAATTATATTCAATTATATGAAATAACTATGTTAAATCCTTTTTATCCAAGAAAAGTACACATTATTTTGAATTCTTCAGAAATAAAAAGGGGTTTTCCCCCGGTTATTTAATATATCGTGAAGCTACAGTAAGATAAGTTAAGATAATGCATTTATTCTCATTATCCTAATGACTCATGTATTGACAGGGTGGGTCAAGGACTTTCAGAACCTCCCTCAAGGTGGCAACCACACTAGGGCTGAACACCAGGGACTCCCCTCAGTTTCTAGAACTGAAGAAGCCTTTCAGATGAGAGGTAAAGCATCTTCAAGAACCAAGAAGTCCAATTGCCGTCAACTCAACACTCCAGTTGTAATGCATGCTCAGTGAAACCAGAGGTAGGGACCGAAGGTGTTAGCCTCTGATAGGTACTTAGTAATGGTATGGGGACTGGAACAGAAAGAGAGATTCATCACAGGATTACAGTACATTAATCAGATAAGCATGATAGGCATTGTTGTCGATTGCAGCACTGATTATATGGGCTTCATCCTCAGGCTGATGGAGGCAGTCAGGAAAGGCAATTGCAGCCGTGGGCTACATCCTCG
This sequence comes from Ancistrus triradiatus, assembly GCA_025084515.1. NCBI lineage: Eukaryota > Metazoa > Chordata > Actinopteri > Siluriformes > Loricariidae > Ancistrus > Ancistrus triradiatus. The sequence goes on from JAJAGP010003264.1 coordinate 66,100, forward strand.
GGATCGCACCATCTCAGAAACAGAAAAACATAAAATGCATTTAAAAACGTGATATGATTTAAATCTTAATAAAACGTCAACAAAGCTGATTATATCACAAGACTCCACCCCCATTTATTCAACTTAAAGCAAGACCTTCCTTGGATTTTAAGACTACTCAAAGGCCTGAGTGAATCTGTGTTTTTTATCTGGAATTGAAGATCAGGAGAGAGAGGCTATTCCAAAGTTGAGGGGTCATGTATGAGAAAGCTTAAAAATTATTATAAAGTTATAGTGCTGAATTACTTCACTCAAGGCATGTAGCGCTTTATAGGTAAGTAATAAGATTTTATAATTGTGTTTGCAGAGGGACTTTTTGGCTTATATATGAGTTCCTGTTAAATGGAAAAGCTGTGTCAAGAAGAACCTGACAGTTAAGGACAGAGTGGACCAACTCTTCTTTGCCCATCTTCCCCTTCAATTCTTTAGGGTCCATTCCTTGTTTTGGGCATACTGGGGTTGTCTAGGTTATGGTGTAATGGGATGTTTGTACCGTGTTTTGTATAGTATGGGGTTCATTCACTGTGTCTTACAAGTCACTGTTTTGTTATTTCAGTATACTAGACAAAAGCTATTCCCTTGATTTATTGTATTGCTTATGTTTCTTGTACAAAGTATAGGGCAAGACATTCTCGGTTCCATTTGTTCTATATAAATAGTCCTAGTGATAAGAGATGCTTTAACTTTGGTTTAACTTTAAGAGGGGCTATAACTTTGAATAGAGCGGACTCAGCAACGCTGACGATCTTGCAGAGGCTGCATCTAACATCGGAGTTTAAGTAGAGCGTGTGACGAACCTTCACGCGAGTCAGGTGTCTCATCGGCCGAGGATTGCGGAGATTGCAGCTGCCTGCCAGGAGAACCTGGAAACGCAAACACCCACACAACAACACATACACATGCCAGAAAGCATAGAAAGACAGAAAGGGAACTGGACCGAGGGGAAGTAAGAAAAACTAAAACAAAACAAACTCCAAACGGGCTGTCAGGATGAATCCTAACAGAGAATAAACTGCATAGAACATATCCTCTGTTATCCATTTTGAATCTGACATTCGGAAAAAACCTCACAATTTCACTTATAAGGCCACAGTGTTGGCACAGTGTCCACAGTTGGCTGGATCCACAGTAAACTCCAGTGATGAAGAACAGTATTTCCAGCACAGAACATGCATCAAGGAAGTAGCAAGAGGTAGAACTATAGACAAAGAAAATATGGACAGAGATGGAACAAATGACCCAGGCAGACACTGGCATAGCAACAAGGCTTGGACACAGAGGCTGTAACCAAATGAACAGCAGGAGTCGGCTCATAAAATGGGGCTGACTCCATATCTGGGATCAACACAAGGACAAGGACAGTTTCCCAGATGCAACGTCTGTCAACAGTAGCAGAGACACTGACAGATCTACAAACAGAAGCAGATGCAAACAGAGAGCTGACAAAAGAGCCAGCAATCCATGGTTGGACTAAATGATTGAATTGAAGATACAACAGGCTCACAGCACAGAGGTGGTAGATGTACTACAATTCTGATAAAAAATACTCAAGTAAAAGTTGAAGTATGGATTATTTATTTTACTCAAGCAGAAGTATAGAAGTACAAGTAACCCAATTTTTATATCACTTTGTCTTATATTGTGGACAAGAGGTACAGATCCATGATACTATGGTACATAATGGTTTCTTCTGCAACTACATGGATCATCTGCAAAAAAGATATGATACAAATGACGTCATCATCTTTGGCAAAACACAATGTTATGGTACAATGGGTGGTAGCTGTTTTTTGTCATTGATTTGTTAAGCAAATGCACCAAGTACTGAGCAAATGATAAGAACCGAGACAAACTTTTGTGGTCAAAATGCGTCAAGAACCAAATTTGACGTGTTCCGAGGTGGTCGAGAATCGAGATACCACTGTATTTAACCCAAACTATTTTTATAACTGTATGACTTTTTGGAACACTGTACAAAAAATGAATGAATAAACCTTATGCAAAACCTTTAAAAATAAATAGTTTTAATATACCTCTTGTATTCATCACAGAAAAAAATTCAACGTCCCAGGGACGTGGTAAGACCTCTATTGTCTGATTAGTAAAAACAGTATAAAGTGTATACAATTTTTGGAAGTAGAATGCATTATGCTGAACATAAAGTGTTCTGATGTTTACTTAATAATTACCATTGTCTGCAGGTTTTGTGAAATGAACTGAATTATCGGAATGACCCACATAAAAAAATTTACCTAACTACATAACGTCACTTACTTCAATGTGCTTTTCAAATTCGACAGTGAGTTCTTAAATGGCTCGAGCTCTGTTTTCTTTGGGACACAAAATGCATGCATTTCATTCACCAAGATGTAATTGGAACTGACCCGACGCTGTCGCTTTATTGGGATTCCATGGCATAATGTCCCTGTTTTTCCCTCCTTTTTTCACCTGATTATCGCTGTAAACTGTGAAAGCAACCAATCACAGGTTCACCCCTTCCTCTTCCCCCTTCCCTATTAAACATCTAGTAAGATTCCTGACTAGAATGGCCAACATAACAGATAAATAAATAGATAGATTAATATATTTGTAAAAGCTGAAGTAACAAGCCTGTTTTGAAAATGTTGTGAGTAAAAAGTACATTTTTTCCCTTTGAAAGGCAGTAAGTGAAAGTAAAACGCATTAAGTTACAGAAATAATCAAATAAAGTACAGTATAGTAATGAAGTGATTGTGCTTTTGCACCTCTGGAGACGGATAAAGTTGGCTCTACGGTACAACACAGGGTTGTTAGGAGAGGAAATTGAGGTTGTTAGGCCATTAAGAAGCAAGGCTGAGTCTATAAGGCAAACACCATGAGAATCCAACAAACACATGCATAGTTAACAAAATAACACCCGACTTACTTTTAATAGGGAATTGGGAGGTAGTTATCTTCCTGGGAAGGCATTACTTGACTCCGTGCAGACTCTGGCTCTAATCATGTGACTGAAAAGCAATTTGTTATGCTATTAGTGTCTTTAGCGTGGAACTGGACGACAAAGCAGAATGTAGAGCCTAACCCAAATGGTTTCTTTGGCATTGGGACAAATTGAACAACCAAAGGGTCCATAAACTTGTCTTACAAGACAAACACCCTAGAATCTGCTACTGAATTTGTGTATCAAGAAGTCTTGCACTGTGAATGACACTACTTGAGTCCATAAGTACCCTCACGTCCCTCATCTTACACGAGGCTATGAGTATAGAGAGTAGTACTGGTTGTGGTGGTGGTGGTGGTGGTGGTGGGTTGGAGCTTGACAGGCCATAAGGTCTAACTTCTAAAATGCCATTCCTCAAATTTGTTGTATAGAGTTGCCAACGACTTTTCTACTCTAGCTCTATGGTTGTTTACCTATCGCAGACTGGATGAAAACTTGAATGAAAATGCATGTTAACACAAACAAACCCTAGAAACACTTTACTAAGGAACCTAACCCAAGAAATCATGCTGGTTCTGTCCAAAATCAGGTTCAGTTGCAGACTACAAAAAGTAAAGGGTGGTTATACTTGCCTTTTAGCGCACCTACTTGCTCATGTAAGCCTTAGGGTCCCTCACAGCAGGATTGACAGGATACAGCAGATGCGGTGTTAATGAGGATAGGGACCTTTTTCTGAAATGTGGACATTGTGAGATGGAAGAGGATTGGATTTGGGTGGCACAGTGGTTGGTGCTTTCACCCCACAGCTCCAGAGATCACCATTTTGTTTCCGGGTGTGTATTTCTTCCAGGCACTCCAGTTTCCTTCACATTCCAAACACCTACATTAGGTCAGCTGATGACTCTAAAAAGTGTCGTAGGGGGTGTTGGTTTTTGCCTTGAACCCTGTGCTGCTGTTAAGCCCTATCTTCCTGTGACCCATAATTGGATTAAGTGGATATGAGGACGAATGAATGAAGTGGAACAGGGTTGTTCAGGGGTCAAGGTTAGGGACTAATAAATGCAAAGATGAGAGTTCAGATATTTTTCTGTCACTGTTAGGCCCTTGAGCAAGACCCTTAATATAAAAGTAAGTAAGGTAAAGTAAATGTGCATGGTAAATGCTTCAGTGGTATGAGAATGAGAACAAGAACAAGTGTGTTACCCAGGGGTGAAAGTAGTTTTAAATTCTTGCTAGTGCTACTACCACAGCCTTCATAATTTCATATTGTTCACCCCCCTCAGCTTCATGCATCCTTGGGAAAAAATGAAATTTGAAGCTCTTGACATTGTGTCCATTTTCAGTTTCAGTATCTCTGACTTTTAAACGTTTAAACAATTGTTCTCTGCATTATTCTTTTTGGGTGTTCTTGGCACACTAAAAAAGAATAATGCATAGCTAGGTGACTTATTTTTCTACAGTATAAAGTCACTTCCAAATGCTGGGAGCTGCAGCTTGGAGGTTTTTGGGGCTTGTTTCTAAAGTGTAGTTGCTTATTTAGACTTGCTCCCTGATCCCCCCTTTCATTTCAGTTCGGACTTCACCAGTCTGTGATGAACACGCCTTCATAGACCACGTAGGCCACGTCCTTTCGAAGGACACAGCCCCTGAGATGAGATGCAGCTATAGTGTCTGTTTTGCTCGGTTTATAAAAGGCATCTCACTTCCTAGTTCTTGGAATAAAACAGAATGTCATGAATTTTTGAACTAAATCTACTACACATTTTATTTGAAAGGTTTTGTAACAAAGGTCTGCCTGTCAAAACCCCATAACACTGGATATCAGTCCGCTGCATCACAGGACACTCCCTTTTTTCCGGTATGGTGTACCGCCAGTGAACCTTTTATAGTGATAACCTGACCGTTCTGCTCTGCTTTCACCCCCGGCGTTACCTCTTCTAACCTTGGTGCAAAGTAATGTACCATTGTTATTTACACTTACATAGAACCTTTCTCAACCTCAGTCGTGCATCCATCAACACACACACACACACCCCGGTGAGAAGCGGCAGCCAATTGCTCATACAGTGGACTCTCAACTGGAAACCACAACCCCCTGGGCATTGAAGAGGAGAGGATAACACCCAGAACAGAGCAAGTCAAGTCAGGTTAATTTATATAGTGCTTTTTACAATGGAGCATTGTCTCAAAGCAGCTTTATAATTTTAGATTATCTTCTAATATCTAGGGCCTATCCCAAATTAAGCAAGCCTAGGGCGACAGTGGCAAGTCTCCCTAAACATTATAAGGAGGAAACCTTGAAAGAACCAAGACTCAAAAAGGAACCCATCCTCATTGGATGACTTAGATGATAAATGTAAGAATTAAACTAATTTATCTAGTCAAATAAGTCTATAGTAATAGTTAAAAAATAACAAAAATATGCATATTTGCATTATTTAGTCCTATACACATAGTCCATTTAGGAGCACCATCCATCGCTGGGCATACAGAGACACAGTCATTCAAGCACTAGATCATGCCACAATTTAGACTCATGGACACTATTTGCCACAGGTCACTATGCACTCCAAATACATAAAAAACATATGTCAACAATGCACAGCTTGTAGGGCCATTCTAGTTGAGAACAGAGCCCTCGGTGATTGGTAAATTTGGTCCCCAGACCCTGATTACCCTGACCTCTTATGCGAGCCGTTGTTTGGCTAGCCCATCTTTCCCCTAACAAGATGAACAAATGACTCCAAAGAGACTACTCTGCAAAGTATGTCACTATATTTCTTTTGACCTTCCTCCACTTTTAGCAATCATGCCATAATCCCAGGTTTCAGCACTAATACTTCATGTTCCATTATCAGTCTCGGTGCTCGGCCCAACCTGAATTCAACTGGACTCAACGGAGTTCATTGCACCAGTTTTAGCCTTGTCCCTAGCAAGGTCTTATTACTTTTAGAGTCACAAGATGAGCCTTTGATTTATTTCCTTGTTAGTCTAGCAAACAAAGCCCAAATGGCTTATTAACTCTCTAATTGCACTTAACCAGTATCAAAGAGGGATAAGGCTTCAAGAGCCACACATGCAATGCTTTGTTTACTGAGCTCATACAACCACATCCATACATCTACCATAAAGGTTGTAAAGAATTTGATGAATGTAGATGTTGTTGACAGTTTCATAAATAATAAATTTCAAAGAAATGGTTCTGGTAGCTGCAGTGGAGATGTGTGAAGCACGCTGACCTTTTTTTCCAACAGTGACCTTACATGTTGGTGTAAAGGAAAGCCTGCTGTAGGCGACAACATCCAGTTCTCATGGTTTTCGATTCTTGTCAAGCCTTCTAAAACGAATTATCGAGAACCAAGGTACCACTGTATGTTTGTCATATTTGTGTAATTGGGTTCTCTTTATCTACTTTCAGGACTTGTGTGAAAGTCTGATAATGTTTTAGGTTAAAGCAATAAAATACAATTTTAAAGGTGTTTTAAAGTAGATTATACTATAAAAGCCTCTGACTTACTGCATTATATGACAAAATATAATGATAAGAAATGTTTCTCTCTCTCCCTCTCTTTTGCTACTATTCAGATGGATTTTCCTCTCATGATTTCATTGACTGCTCTCTCCAACTCCTTAAGGGGTGTTGTGGCCACATTTTTTTCTCATATAGTTTAATGGCATAATAGCTCATCTGAAATCATTTAAATCTGAAAAGAATGTCAGTTGTGGATTATTACAACTGAATACTGTGTAACGCACCAGAGACTGAACTTCAGTGCATCACAGTTGGTTAAACTGAAGCTCTGGCTCACTTTACCCCAGAGCTTAGGGCCTAGTATAGCAATTCAGGGCTAGTCTTTTGCTAAAAAACATCCACTTTTATTCTTTGAGAAATGCATGCCGTTTTGTTGTACATTATGTAGACGATTGGAAATGTGTATATACTGTACAGTGTTTCTTGCAAGTTATTGCACATGCTTGGTTGCAATTGTTGCTGCTAAGGGCGGCCCAACCAGTTATTAGGTTTAGGGGGCAATCACTTTTTCACACAGGGACATGTAGGTTTGGATTTGTTTCTCCCTTAATTTACATTTACATTTACATTTACAGCATTTAGCAGACGCCCTTATCCAGAGCGACTTACAATTGATACAGTCTTACAATCCAAGCAATTGTGGGTTAAGGGCCTTGCTCAAGGACCCAACAGTGGCAGCTTGGTAGAGATGGGATTTGAACCCTGGACCTTCTGGTTCAGAGTCCAGTACCTTAACCGCTAGGCTACCACAGTCCCTTAATAATAAACACCTTCATTTGAAAACTGCATTTTGTGTTTACTTGTGTTGTCTTTGACTAATATTTAAATTGGTTTGATGTTCCGAAACACTTAAGTGTGACAAACATGCAAAGAAATAGGAAATCTATATATGTGTATGTGTGTATAAATACAGTGCATGGGCTCTTAGGGGATTTATGAACAGCCAGAACAAGCACGACATATCGGACAGACCTGAAACAGCACTCTGCCATACAAAATGGCGTCAACACTGACAAAAATACTAACAATGAGGCAACCAAAATGATATTCCAGCTTCAAAATCAGTGAACCAAGCCAAACGAACTAAGAGTCAGAAATGACTAGGTCTCCCAAACTGAAATAAGTCATAGTTTTTTGTCTCCAACTTTCTTGCAGGTGCAAAATTAAATACTTTCTTTTTTTTAAATGCCTTCTTTGGTTCTCACCTTAAATATCACATGTCCTAGATATCCTCACCTTCTCAACCCTTAATATTACTCTGTGACTCATCAGATTTAGCCCTTTTTTTTTAGAGCTTTGTGACTCATCGAGTTCTCTGTAAAACCTTACACCCTTTTAGAACTTTGTGTTTCATCATATACCTCTGTGAAGCTTTAGACAGTTTCCAATCTTTTTTTTTTTTTTTTTTTCCCCCCCATCAGATCTCTCTATATACTTTAGACTTTTTAAGCTACTAAATAATCTACACTGGAGAATGTTTAACCCTGCTGATTAGTCCTGCATAAGCTCGGGCCGTGCTTCTACTGAGGATTCAGCTTCGCATCGGTGCACACACATGTAATGCTGGTGCTCAAAGCCCTCTGGTGGTTGAGGCGGATGTTGAAGCCACACGATGGAAAGAACAGAACCCTACGAACTGTATTTGATACATTTTTATTATTATTATTTTTAGTCATGACACTTCTAGCATAATTTGCAACCAGTACTACCTTCTTAGCCCAGTTAAGTAAAAGATTCCATTAGATTTCCTACAAATGAAGGTACACTTTCCACTCCACCTGTTGCAATCTTATAACCCCTTGTAACATCACACAAGCAAACTCTTGCAAAGCTGAACATTAGTAACTGTTTTGCCATAATTTTGTAACTGATTCAGAAGATCTCAGTGTTTTCAATACTTGATAAAAGATCAGCGCTTTTTGTTTTCAGGGAAAAATTCTTGATTTCCATTCTCTTTAGCCAACATGTGGTCCAAGCAGTTACAGAACAGCTGCCCAGTGCTTCTGGGTGGGTGCAGATTTTGGTTCTTCACAAATCTGCAAACCATATGTGATACCGATTTTTACCAGCTGGAGCTATTTCACAACATTCTGCACAACTGTCATTTTAAAACTACCACCACTAATTTGGCCCATTACACTCATTTTTAATCACCAATATCTTGGCTAATGTGAATGCCTAAAAAATATCAAGGGACTGTGTTGTTTTAACTGACTTCTTTTAGCAAACTGACTGACAAAAGTGAGATATTTGGAGGTAAAAGCAGCAGATTGTTCAGAAAGTGAAGAGCAGGACAGCTAATTAGCACAATCTTTACTTAGCTGGTGAGCTCAGATTGTGCTGAAAATTAGACTGCTGACCTTTAGTAATGGCAGAGCACTAACAGTAGCTGCTTAAGAGGGCTTTCAGTCCACCGCTGTGCTTGTTGTAAGTATTTATACATTTTACAAGTATTTACTTGTTTTAAGTGTAGTTTCCTCAAGGGTGCAACATAAAATACTTTAATTCATTCATTAAATATATTTAATAAAATATTTTACATTTGCCCCCCAGGACTGGTAATACTTTGAATACTTTAACAGCTACTTTCTTGGATGGTTAATAGTGGGATGTTAGACCATTTTTAAGGAGAAAGTCATCTCTGAGAGATGAAGAAAGGGAATATTGCCAGTTTGCACTCCATAAAGTTGATAAGGGAACCATGAATGACAATTGGCTTCATCCTGGTGTTTATCAGGCCATTGTCGAATCATTTCAGCAGTTTGTATGGGGTATTGGCAATATGGGCACATTATCTAATAGTGTTTTTTGCAATAGGGTCCAGTTAGTCGTCTAACTTGTCTCATATTTGTGTCTCATATTTGTTGGCTATTCTATGGCCATGCAAAGCAGCCACTGGATGATTTATATCAAATGGACAGGCATACTGTCATTTAGATCCAGTAGTACTTAACCCTTTGAGCCTTAATAAGCCATTTCTCTCTTTTTTTTAAGCAAAAATGTATCTAGCACCAACAACATTTTGGGAATTTTTGCATGTACAGACCATTTAAAATGTTGTGATTTTCAAAAATTCTACAAAAACAGTGTGTCTGTGAGCCAAAAATACACTTGACTGTGGGGCGTAATGTGAAGAAATGTATGATTAATATAAGGCGAAACATCTTTCTTATTGATTTTCTGTCTTCTTGATTCCATGCTGCAGTTCTTTGACAGCCAGCAAGCCAGGCCTCATATTACTTTTTATTATTTAGATTGACATGGATATTTATTATCTGCTGTTTATAATATTGAATTCAACTGACATTGAAAGATAAAGCTGATTATCATTTAATCTGTTGCACTCGATCAGCTGAAACTGTCACAGAGAATATGCAGTTACATTTATTCAGAGACATGGAACGAAAGTCCCAGACCAAAACAAGCACCGTAGCTTATGTCTATTGAGATTGAAAAACTGAGATGTGATTTTTGCATAAACAGTGCATTTTGATGCAGGGGTGATTTTTGCATCTTCTTCTAAACTGGATTACTCAAAGATACTTTACTACATGCTGTATTTGGAAAGAGTATGTTTATGTGCTGAATCATTCTAGTCTTATGAATCCAAAAATATAAGATATGGCATTGTGGTATGAGGATAAACTTTTGCTAATAAATATATGTAGCTGCAGCTTACAGTAAGCACTGACTCATCAGACCTTGTTACTGACACTGTTTGACTGACTCTGAGCCTGGAAACATTCATCATTTTCCAGTTTTGGGAACTACAATTTGAAACCCATTATTGAGCTCTGTTAGCTCTAGCACTTTTGAACTCACTTTTTGAACCAATACTGCATTTGTAATGTAATACTGTACTTGCCTCTTGTTGCCAAGTCCAAGCTCTTTTATAGCTGATTGTGACAGTTCTCGTTAGGAAAGATGAACAAGAGGCATGAATCAGAGTGTTTTTCTTTGTCTTTTCACACATAAAAAGTTTTAATCAGCTTATCAGCTCTTTCACTGTCTCCACGACTCTTTCACCTTCTCTGGTGCTTAGTTGTTTGTCTCTCTCAATCATTTGCACACAAATAGGATGTTGAATAGGCACGTTAAGCACAGCGTGCAATCACTTCCATACCTGCCCATTTTCTGTAACTGCGCCCACATTTCACTCCAAAAGCGGGGTAAGTAGACAGACGGCCCAGCAGTCAAGTCAAGTCAGATTTATTTATATAGCACTTTTTTCAATGGAGCATTGTCTCAAAGTAGCTTTACAATTTTAGATTGCCTTCTAAATGTGGCAAATCCCAAACTGAGCAAGCCTAGTGCTACAGTGGCAAGGAAAAACTCCCTAAATGTTATAAGGAAGAAACCTTGGAAGGACCAAGATTCAAAAACACTTAGTTGATATATGTAAGAATGATGTAATATAATTAGTAAGTACTAAAAAAATCACATTGTAAGATTTTTAAAGAATTTAATTGTAAATTATGGTGGAAAATAAGTATTTGGTCAATAACAAAAATTCAACTCAACACTTTGTAACATAATCTTTGTTGGCAATGACAGAGCTCAAACTTTTCCTGTAAGTCTTCACCAGGTTGGCACACACTGTAGCTGGTACTTTGGCCCATTCCTCCATGCAGATCTCCTCTAGAGCAGTGATGTTTTGGGGCAACTCTGTCCACAAATTTTCTATGGGGTTGAGGTCTAGAGACTGGCTAGGCCACTCCAGAATCTGGAAATGCTTTTTATGGAGGCACTCCTTCGTTCCCGAGCAATGTGTTTGGGATCATTGTCATGCTGGAAGACCCAGCCACGTTCCATCTTCAGTGCTCTCACTGATGGAAGGAGGTTTTGGCTTAAAATCTCACGATACATGGCCCTGTTCATTCTTCCCTTAACACGGATCAGTCGTCCTGTCCCCTGTGCAGAAAAGCAGCCCCAAAGCATGATGTTTCCACCCCCATGCTTCACAGTAGGTATGGTGTTCTTGGGATTCAACCTAGCATTCAAACATGAGTTGAGTTTTTACCAAAAAGTTCTATTTTGGTTTCATCTGACCACATGATATTCTCCCAATCCTCTTCCGGATCATCCATATGCTCTCTGGCAAACTTCAGAAAGTTACTGCTCTCTGTGGTCTGAATGTGGGGCTAGACCTGATGACAGAAGAACAGCTTTGGAAGGAGCTGAAGCGGAAGAACATCTTAGTGTGTGGGCTGGAGCTGGTACTGGAGCATTTTCTTTGAGAGAAAAGAGAAAATGTAGTTAGCTATTGTTGAGAGCACAGAGTTTGGTTACAGACTGCATTTGAACCACTGATATAACGTGTAGCATAAAATTTCGGCCGCACTAACTATAGCATCATGGCAAGAAAGGGAAGAAACAAAAGGTAGCACAGCCAAGATTGATCATGAGATACCAGCAACCCACCTCCCGAGCAATCAACAAACCTGAGTGATCGCACTTGAGAGGCAAGAAGACAGCAATCCAACATCCCAGACACTGTTTAAATCACCCATATATATCGTTATTGGGGCAGCAGCAGGGGCCACAAACCTGCTGCCTCAATTATACATGCTCTTAACTGGCAATCGACCTAATATAGTCCAGTTGCATCCATAGTCTTGATGCATCCACTTCAAAGCCAAGCTCCTTTTTTCTGTTATTTTATTTGTTATATTACCTTTTGAAACCTAGAGAGCAAAGACCAATTTTTTTATTTGATTGATGCTGCAGGAAGAAGAGTGGTGTAATTTCAATACATGAGTCAAAAACGAAGCTAACATGTCAGTGTGATGTAATGTCAGGATACCGTGCAATTCTGCCATATATCACATAGCTAAGTAAGATCACAACACAACTGCTCATTATTTTCAACCCAATTCCATCATCTCATTAAGGTGTCTCAGATACATCTAGTTTAACACAACAATTCAGTGCAATAGAAAAGAAAAGTGTGAAATAAGCTGTCAAAAGAAGTTCTGACTATACTGAAACCAACTTGGATAATTGGCATTGTGCTGGAACTTCTGCACAGCTGGCAAAAACAGCAATGACGAGAGAACTAGCCAGAGCAGGTGTAGTGCCTATAGAAAAGTCCCTGCTGAAATTCAAAATGAAAATAACATAACACAAAAAAATGTTACCTTTTTTTTAATTTAAAATGAATAAAATACCTGGTTTGGACAAGTGATTGGTGATCTGCGCTTAGCCTCATCATCCTGCATAGCCCTCCTCTGACCATTGTGGCTCCCTAAGAAAGGTACTCAGTAACAGCCTGCTGTACCCCACCTATTGACTCCTGATTTGTTAATTTTTTTCTGATCCTCGTCTCTGTGTTTTCTTGTTTCTTGTCCTTTCTCCTGTTTGATAAGTGCGTGTGCTTAATGACATAAATGTAAATGTCAGCTTCTAATCC